>JAOXNG010000001.1:202502891-202521096 GCA_028566535.1 Scolopax minor
CAATAAAGATGAAGTTTGCTGATCCCTCATATTGAGTGACTGCTTCTTCCCTCCGTTCCGGCAAATGGCACGACATTATGGCAAGTGAATGTTTAAAAAACCTGAAAAGACCCAAACCGACACTAGTCTTCAATCAGATAGAGTTCTGGCTGTCTTTATCAGATATGATATGGCAAACAAAGTCCTTTTTTCTGTCATTGCATGACACGAAGTGGAGGCCTTCTAGCTTTCCAGTGTTGGTCCTGAAGGGGCACCCTCTGTTGCCTTCCAGCATGCTGAGCCCAATTATTACAGGAGGGACGAGTGTATCTCCCATCCTTTCATCTCTTCTTAGCTGCCTGATTGAGTTATGTTCTGTTCACTCACTGAACACATCTGACATTTATTCAATGAAGTTAAAATTTCCTCATTATTTTCATAATTTTTGTTCAACTATTTCAACTTTTGGCACACGAGTTGGATATGTTGCATGCTTTTTCCCTCCCAAAAGGGGAAGGTGACACAGAAGATATCTCACGTTTTTCCCCAGGGTGTCTTCCCCACAAAATCAAGCCATCAAAATCATGGTGGCCAGTTTACATTCCAGCCTCTCCTCATTTCTCGCAAAACCAAATCTGCTGGATCTGAAATGCCAGAGATGAGAGAAGGAACGGGTAATGACCTTGCTATTAGTGTGTCATATCTGTGCAGTCTGCATACTCATGAGACTCAAAGTATATCTGCCCGTTTACTATTGAGAGTCCTTAGATTTAAGATTTTCCTGTCAGGAGCTTTCTTTTTTTATTTCTGGGTGCTTTCTAAAATAAACTTTTTTTTTTCATCTCTTATCCCTCCTTTTACTATGTCCTGAGGCTCGGTGTATCTCTGAGATCATAGAAATCATGACAAAGGCATCACTTCTGCCATGGTATGATACAGACATTTCTCTTTCACAGGGAGTGCTATGCTATCTAGTTTAGGTCATGAAAAACTCCAGGACAGAGAATAAAGTCATTCTCCATCCACATGACTGTTCCCAAGGTCTCATCCTTCAACTAGTCTCCTCTGATTCTTCTGAGAATTTATTTCTATTTCTCAAAAATCCTTCAACAGAGAAAAATATCGCAAAAAGATTAGGAAGGAAGTAGTTACATTGATGCTGGCTATGTAGTCCCTGCAAGACGTAACTCAGGGAACAGTCCTTCTGTTATTTACCTTCCTGTCCATATAACCACAGGCCTCTTTCTAGAGTTATAGCTGCCCTGAGAGGGAAGAGATTTCAGAATTTTTCACCTCTGTGCTTATATTGTTTTCCCAAAATATTTCCAGTCATGGTAGAAAAGGAAGGATTTTTTGGCTCCTTTTCAATTGACTGTCTTATTCTTGGGAAATATCTGATCTCTGCTTGTCTCTTCTCTCCAAAGCCAAAATAGTCCAACATCTGTGTCTCCACTGTCCAGGTATTTTAAGCATTTCCTTGATTTCAAGTCAAATATCAGAATCTCCTCAAAAAAGGCTTCTCTACTTTGGTGAGCGTTATAAGTCAAACTGGTAGCTTGGCCCAGCCCAGATAACTGTAGGGAATAAAACACAATTGTTGGGCTAGCCCTGGAAACATAACAGGCTCCTGGCCCAAAGCTAGTTGCTAAAGGGCTGAAATCCCAAAGGCTGTTGGTTTTCTCTGTGTCCAGACCTGAATTTCTTTTCCCGTTCTTCATCATCCTCTCTAATTTTGGCAGTAGCAAGTTAAACAAGCTTAATACTTGGACTGTGCCAGAGTTGGGCCCCATGATATGGAGGGTAGGACAGTATGCCCTTTTATTTTTCCTGCTATGGTATATCAGCAGTTATCACACCTTGATTTGACAGGTAAATCCATCTTCTCAAATCTTCTTTTGAAAAGTCAAGAGGCATTCTTGTTTCCCTCTACTCCTTTTTTGACAAGTTGCCATGGTAACATACTACCTGAGGCCAGGCTGGATCCTGATCACCAATACTAAAGAAAAGTCATGACTCAACTTACACCTACGCTACCTACCTAGCCCAGTCTAACTGTCTATTTTCATCTACCACTTTCTTTGGCAGAAAAAAATCTGCTTTTCTGGCTCTAAATGCTATCATTAAGTTTCTTTTTTTTTTTTGTGGTACCAAATATAATAATTCTTAGCTATATTATTTCCTAATGCTATTGGGAATGCAGATTAATACCCATCTTCAGAAAGCTGAATGCCTGTATGTGCAAATTCATGATGATGTAATTGCAACAGCATCGTTTCAGAAGTGGCCTGGCTTGCATATAGTGGACACTGTGATTACAGTTTTTTCATAGAAAGAACTCAAATATGTTTTAGTCTATTAACATTTTAAGAATGCATTCCTGTCCCTTTCACCAAGATTTTTGTAGGCAAAGCAGGCTAGGTCTCTTCCCATGTAAGACAAGTAACTGCTGGCTGGCTTGCAGCTCTGTGGAAAGCATGTAGGGCTCTATTTAATCTGCTTTTGGTCTTCAGTTCACTCTTAGTAGCTTGACCTTAGAATACAGACCTTAAAATTAACCAGAATTTGGGGCTAGGGATACCCACAATGTGAATGTGCATATGAACAACACATCCCAAGGTGCCTCCAATGACTAGCGGGTCATATTCCCTTCCTTGATTCCCTTCACAATAAGCTGTGTTCTAGGGAGAGGCAGAGCATGAGGTGTTTCCTGCACCTCATTGTTCAAATTGTCATTACTAGCACCTAGCAATTTTCTTCACTCACCCCAATCCATCACAATATTTCAGTGGGATGGAGAATGGCAGGCAATAAAATGTCTCCTGGAATATAAATCGGCTCCTAATTTGTTTTTCTCTAAGCCATTATTTCTTGTGTGACGGTCTTATCCCAGGTGTTTTAGGCCTGTCAATCAGTTGTTGCAGGCACTTGTTTTCCTTTTCCAGGTTATGGTATCTCTGGACCTGGCAGTAACAAAGTGAAACACCTATCAGCTGTAATGCCATGTTAAACCCAAGCAAAATGCAAAGCTTGTCACAAACAATATCTAAAACACAAACTACATTACCAGAAGGGCAAAGTGTTCCACACCAGGACCTAGTTCAGTCCCCTGGATGTTGATGAAAGAATGCTCTGAGCTTCCTGATCACTGGTGGAAAATTAGTTGCTGTGAGAGACATTGACTGACAGAATAGTGATGTCTATGCTTTCCCTGTCACAGGAGAGTATTTTGGGACAGTAACAAGAACTTCTGTGCCTTAGTGCTGCCTGTATCTGCATTACAGCTATTTGCCTCATAGGTGAGCCTTCTGTGCTACTTCTGCTGGAAAGTTACATTTACCATTTGCCTGCAGGCCAACAGAACAAACTCACAGGCTTCTTGTTTTACAGGTGATCAGCTTGTCCAAGAAGGATTGGTTAGTCCTGCTTCATTTGTGAGCAGGTCTCAAGAGAAACTTTATTACAACATGAGAACACTTGGCAAGCCACCAATGCTCATGCCCTGAATTCAGTCCTAGGGAATTTTATGATACTGCTGGCTGTCTAATTATCAAATTGAGTTGGACAAAACTGGACCACAATGCTTAAAAAATAAATAAAAATAAAAGCACTAGGTTATAGAAAAATAAAATAAAATAAAATTAAATTAAATTAAATTAAAAAAAAAAAAAAAGACACTGGTGTCTGGCATACACTGAAGAAAAATGACAGCTAATTTACCATAGTAAATTTAGGTTGGCTGTTTTCTTACCAGGGCACAGTTTATATTCTGTGCTATTCTGATACTTAGATTGAGTGTCCAGGTCTCTGCCTGAACTGACAGCCCCAAACCATCTTTCTCTCTCTCTTTCTGCTCTTTCAATGGTCCTTTGTTACAGAGGGCTCCATCAACTGGACCCTTCTCACTGCCCATGAGTTTCTTAACCACAGGATGCATCTTCTGCAAGTTCACAATAAATTCACAGTAGTTTACTAAATTGATGAAAACAGTTTGTAGTCTACATTAATAGGTTTCAAGACAGTTGCAAAACTAAGAGTTAGGATTAGCTAAGGGTTAGGGTTTATATATTATAATATATTTATTGTTGTTTATCACCATCTGAACAGGCCTCCTCTGTAACATGACAGCTGGGCATAATAATGTACATATAAGTGTTCCCCAAAATTGTCTCATGCAAAGGAAATGCTGGCTGCCAGTTGCCATGTATTTGGCTCTGGTTAGAAGTACTAACAAGTCCTGTTTATTCTGCCCACTCCATTCTGTGCAGAGCCCACCATCAGTAATAGACTGCATTTTTTCCTTTTTGCCTTTGAAGCCCAAGAGAAACCATCAGTCATTTGTTCAGGTCAGTTCTATTTCTGTGTCCTTTGCTTGAACTTGATGTGGCAAACAAGTCAAGAAATGGTCCCTTGAATTGTTTTGGAGGATTGAGATGAGTGAAAATAAGATGGAATCCATGGCACGTTGCATCTGAAATAATGTTCAGTTTGTTACAGCATATTAAATCCTGGCCATTGCCCTACTAACATTGAACCTGATGGTACACTTGCCAGATTTGCTCCACCACTAGGAGGATGCTATTATCTGCTAGCAATATCAGTTTCATTCCATGTTTCTGATTAGTCATAAAAGGTCTCCCCAGTAGAATGGCAGTTCTGCAGTTTATTTAAAATCGCTCACTTCAGCAGTGAATTATTTGGTGTTTACTAATAGAGGGTGTATTTCATAAAATATATTATTTAATTTAAAAAAAAATCATCACTAAGTTATTAAAAAATGAGTCAAAGTTATAATTAGGAAGCAACAGCCCACTCTCATAGAACTGATCATTAGCTTTTCATCATTGTTTTGAATGTGTGGGAATCATATTTTTATTGAAACAATGCGCCAACTGCAGGCTGTGCTAAAATGCATAACCACCCATTGCAACAGCTTCTCTGGCTGCCTGCACATAAATTGCAATAATTCCAGCTGCTTTCTCATTCCACTGTGTATCAAACACCTTGCCTTTGCTTCTGTATCTTTTGTACAAAAGATGAGAAACAGATGATACTGTTAGTGATCATTAAATGTAGGCAGATATCTCTGCCTTGGGGATTGTTTTGATGATTTTGGAGTCTTCCCTTATCTATGCAGAGGATAACACACAAAAAGTAACTCTTTATCTTTTTATGGTTTAGGAATACCTTTAGAAATCTGGGAAAGTTTGCATATATACTCAGAGTCATAAAAGGTTTGCTTTTGTTTATGTTGTGAAGAGAATTCCTCCTTTTTAGCTGTTTTTGAAAAGTCAAGTTATTTTTTGAATTTTAGTACTTTGCTACTTGCTATGAGTATCAAGAATCCAGTAATCTTGATGGTTCCTCAGATTTGCCTCACCACTGACACAGTGTCTCCCTAGCCTTCCTTCCAGCTTCCTTGACAGTTTTCAAAGGGGGTGAGAAAGACACTATTTACATCTTTCACCTCTCTCAGGCATATTAGCCGGCTAAGTCACATTGTCCTGAACCATCGTCCCATCTTCTATATAGCTATATATTGGTACTATACTATATTTATACTATATAGTACTATACTGTAGTACTATACTGATCTCAAAGTAAGCTCTTAGAATTTTAGACAAGGTCTCCTCTTACTTGCTAGAAGTGAGTCATGACTGCTACTTGTTAGGACTCAGGGACAACATGTCTGTCTTTCCCCCATGCACCTGATGGTTATCAGCATCAAGGATAGGAATGTGGTTGCAGCCATAATGCAGTACCAGGCTGAAACTCCAGTTTTTCACAAACACCACAGCAGTCCTTTTCTCTGCCTTGCTGCAACAGTGATAGGTAATAGAGAATCTTTTCTAAAAACTCTTGCAGAAATCTTTTCTTTCTGAATTGAGAACTGGAATTTAATGTTCCTCCTGAAATGAGTTGGAAGTGGTTCTGGTTTCTGAGTTATTGTAGGCTCCTTATGAAAACATGCAATTGGAGTTTTCGACCAGCCTGTTGGGAAACTTTTAAAATGCAGCTCCTGCTTCAGCCTATTGGGATGGGATGCTAAAAGCAGTGCCAGCAACGCAAGTGAGAGACTACAAGAGGGAGCACAAATGTTGCTGAGGTGGCTTAACTAGCATGACCAGAACTTTTAGTATTTACATTAATGTTTACAATTAATTTTTTCCTAACCTCCTGCTCAGCCTTTCAGTGGAAAGGCTGACATTGCAATCTGGAAGTTTATATTACTGGGTTTGATTAGATTATAAGGAAAGGAGATTTTTCATCTTCCCACATCTCTTGCCAATTAAGACTGTGAGTCTCATAGTTGATTCAAATCTCATTATTCCACAAATGTTGATAAGATTGTGTGTATTTCAGTTTTGCATTAGAAAGGCGTTTGTAAAGAAGCAGCTCTAATATTATGGATGAAATTTTAAAGATTTAATTGGGATCAGGAAGGAGATAAAGGAGCATTATGAAGCCTAACACTTTATATAACACTGAACAGAGGTTGCATCCAGTTTTATAGCTCAGCAATACTAAAACTTAGCAACTCACAGATATCCCCTTTCTGTTGGCTTTTTTCTGATCTTATACTTCTTGATTGCTGTGTTAAGCCCTTTTTCTGTCTAAGTCTAAGTTCATTGTTCTCTTCCAAATATTATAAAAAATGACTGGGCAATTCAAAATTCAGTGGTAATTTTAAACTTTTATCTAGTCTGTTCATGTGTCATTTTTGTCTCTTTTACTCCTACATCTTTCATTACTTGCTTCATACTAAGAGTTCAAAGTAATTAACCCTTTCAACACTTGAGAAAGTTGAGGACATTAAACTGTGCATTGAAAATCATATAATATGGCCTGTCTTTGACAGAAGAGATTAATTTATTCTTTCTCTAAAAGAAACTGACAGTGAACCTTTTAATCCCAGCTCATTTCAATATCTTTAACAATTACAACAGAAATTGACAGTAAGCTGAATTTCATTCAGCTGCAACCAATTTATGTGAAAGGACAAACCATATGAATAAACCTAATTTTTCTCATACTAATGATCTAGAATGTCTCTCTGCAATGTATTACTTTGTTCAAATTCATGAGTCCTGTTTCGCAAAGAAGTTGCATATTCTTTTTGCACCTAAGCTGGAATCTGAGTAGGTAAAGCACCTACTATAGTCACGTGTAAGAGCCAATTAAGATTAAATAGGTATTTAAATTTCACTAAATAGTTGTGGTGTTCTTAACTTTCTTCTAAATTATTGCGTTGAACCCCTCGGCTACTAAAGGTAAGCAGATACAGTTCTTTAAATTACCTAGGACTCTGGAAAGATTTTAAGAACAGACAAGTTTAATGTCTGAACTAACATTTTGGCTTTTATTTTTATTCTTGTTAAGTTCTAAAGTGAACAGATGCAAATTATAGCACTTTTGTGTTGGTCCATTCAGACTGACTCAGACAGAACATACCAATATGAAAAAAACTTACCTTTATGAACTACACTCATGTTCACAGGCAAGAATACTGATTTTACAAAATACTATGAGTACATTTTTTTTACATCATAAAAAATGTAAATAATAATATTTTTAAAAATATCGAAAAAACCCCCATGTAAATTAAGTGTTCTGTTTTTGCATCCCTCTTTTGAAAAACATACTGATGTCTTGATGTTGTATGGAAAATAAGTTATATTTACTTACTTTTGGAAATCCAAGACAGGTCTTTCAAAAATTCAGAAAAAAGTGTGTAGATATGTTGCCTAATCAAACATTTGTTCAAGATAGATAAATCAAATTTTTCAGGAAAAACACATATACAGATAAACAGGTGGGTCAAACTCTCCTCTTTGCCATTAAATAACTTACATTTAATGTCTTTTTTAAAATGCAAGGATAAATTTAAAAAAATAAATTAAAAAGTTATATTGTTGAAAGTAAATGGAAAGACAAAGTTAAAACAGAAAATATGCAATTTTTTTGTATAAACTTGGTTCACCAGAGAAAAACCTTTTGAATATTCAGAGAGTTTGACAAATGTAAAGCTTGCTATAAAATGAAAATCTTTATAGGAACTAAGTAAATTAGTGGTCTGAGAAAACATATTTAAACAATAGAGGTATTTTGTTACATTGGATAACAGTGATGTTTGTGAGGAAAAAGTTGACACAAAATTGGTTTTAAGAACACAGAGATTCCCCTATTATTATATCTTTCAAGGTTATATACTCAGAAGAAACAATTATCATATCATTACCTTTGTGTTATAAAACTAATTTTCTATTTCAACACGAATGTGAACATACTTAGTTGATTGAAAGGGATGGAGGAAATCCATGCTTAATTTTCTTTAATGGTTTGTGTCTAGGGATAATCTACCTTTCATAAAAAATAATAAAGGGTGAAAAGAAGGCAGACAGAAGACTTCAGGTTTTCAGTGTTCTTCCATGCTGTGACTACACCATAGTGCTCTTCAACACCATAGAGTTGAAGAGCTCACTAATAGTTTAATTTAAATGTTTTCTCATATTTCAAATATTTCAGTATAAGTACACAAGAAAAAAAAAAACCACCAACAAATAAAAAACCCTGTGCTTTTGTTATATGCTATTACTCTTCTTCCCTCTCTCCTCCAAATGCATTGTCTTGCAAACACCAACTCTTCTATGTGCGTTTGTTATAGAGAATAGATTCAGTAAAGTTGGTTTGAGTGGAATCCTTTATGACCATCTGTTACAGTAGGAATTATATAGACCTTTGCCATTTGGAGAAAATCACAATTAAATGGGATGAATGCACAAAAGAACTGTGAACTTTTGGAGAGTGTCCAATGCACAGGAGGTACATTATCATGGTCACCAACAGAGCTCACAGCTGTCTGGTGCCTGCCAGTCTGTATGAATACGCAGCGAGGTTCCTTATAGGGTGAATGGGGAGAGTTATGTAGTTCAGAGAAGGATTAAAAAAAATATAATGTTAAATAGGAATCAAGAGAAAAGGCTGACAAGAGTCATCTGTGTCATGACTAAAGCTGTCCATGTCAGACTAATAAAATATTGAGTACCTGTGGGACTTCATTGTAAAACAAAATGAAACAAGACATATCACAAACTTAGGTTCCTATTTGATTGTACAAACACTACAGTTACCAAATAGATTTTGAATACAGATATTTTACTCATGCACTGAAGAAACTTTTGAAAACTGTCCCATGAAGAAACTTTTGAAAACTGTCCCATGATAATTTGTCCAAAGTTGCATGGAATATTGTTGGAAACAGAGGGAACAGAACATCCATATCTAAGCTCTCTGAGCACCTTACACCACATTCCTCTGCTCACTATTCTCCTGGCAATGAGATGAGTTCCTCTGCTCAGTAGCAACTTGTCACTCTTGGGGCTTTGCATAAACCATTAAAGAGCCTAGTTAATAATTCCTATTCAGTTATTTGTTTAAAGTTAACCCAAAGAAATAAAATGGCTTTTTTTTTCAGTTTAAAAATTAAATAAAATTACTGTAAAATGATAAGATTTTTCTTTCCTACCACACTTCAGAAATATAATTCAAGAACATTTAAAAAGGGATCTATCAGAACACAATACTGCAAAAATTGCTAATTATTCAAATTCATTTGGATTTTTTCAAATTGATCATTTTGGAATTTTTAAATAGTCTCCTTTTTTAGATTGGATTAAGTAATTTCGGTTGACCTGAGACTGTATTGTTCAGTAAATAAGCTGGTCTCCAGAAACATCTTGCTCAGCTCTCTGCCAGCTGCACCCTCTTGAAGTTTCAAGCAGCTCCCCATTTTCTGTCATTATGAAGTGAAGAAGGGGGAAATGAAAGGAAAAGATATGACAGATTTATCATAATTTCTTGTGTATAATTGATCATTGTCAAAAAAAACCCTTCTTGCCTGAAAAAACAATGAAGTTAATAAGGTGCTGCTGAAACCTTTGCTGTTGCTTTACCCACCACATCTTTTCTCACTCTCACAGGTGCCAATGCTGCTGGCTTCACCACCACCTGACCACCACCTGTAGTGAAGAAGTGACAGTCACACCAGAGACTATGACAGAAACATTGGCATGAAATGAGGTCGCAACAGAAGAAATTACAGTGTCAAGAAGCAACAGTGAAAGATGACAAGAAAAATAGCACTTGTATGGAGTCTATATGCTGGAAAATATGGTTAAATACTAAGATTCCTCTGTATTTTTATTTCACTTATCTTTTCATTAGCGTCATCTAGTGATGTTTTGAGGGTTGTTTTTTTCTTAATTATCAGTTGCCAATATAAAACTTTTGCCTACTGGAAATGTTGTTGGGAAAATACTGGACTGCACTCTTCATCTAAATGTAGTCTAACCCATGTACCTTCTGCATGTTTTCATTCCAAACAGCTGGCGTTATTTAGTCTGACAAATGAAACACTTCAGACAGTTTCTCAATTGTTGTAATTAAAAACAGGGAATAGCAAGGTAAATAAAGTAATCGTGGGATCAATAAAACATTATTATTTTAATGGTGATCTCAAAAGCCCACATCATAAAGTGCTAGGTTTCAAATTGCAGGAAATCTTATCAAGCACACAGTGGTGTGCTCTCTGATGGAGCTCTCGAGCAAAGAACTGAACAAAAAGGAAGTGTCTTGCTAAAATTCAGCTATTTGTCTCTGAAAATAACAAAAGACATTTCTGTGGAATTATCATAAATGAAGGAACTGCAATAAGATTGGAGGGGTGGAAGATCAGACAGGAATCAAGACTGAAAGGGAAGATAGGGGACAAAATCCTGAAATGAATGTAGGGAGAGGTAGCACCAGTGACAGAAGTTATCATATACCAAAGCATTCCATGTAAGGTGTGTGGAGTTCATGCTTGTGAAGGGAAATAGAAAACTGGAACTATTTTCAGTCACTTTGTGCTTTTCTTGGAAAACAAGGGAGCCTAAGAGAGGCTTCCCTTGTGTTAGATGCAACAAATGAATATCTCAGTGAAATGACTGTGCACTGTGACAGAGACCAAGATAAGGACACAGAATACACCACAGGATCCAGTGCAGTATCACAGCTGAGGGACTGCTTCCTTTCAGTACTTCCTTATACATGGATCTTGCAGAGAACCCACACTTTCCTCTCATTCCCTCTGTCCATTTTCCCACACTTTTCCCTTTCCGCCCCCTGTGACTTGGCCAGAAGAACTGGAAGCATTAGTGACACTGCATGTCAGAATTTGCCTGCTAGGCAATATGAATAGTGAGAATATTTGAGTATTTCTTAAGATGGGTTTGTACTTTTCCATCATGCATTAAATTCTGGTAGAAACTGTCTTATTGTGTCAGCAGTTCTATGTTCTTTGGGCATAACTTTTTAAGTGTTTAAGTCTTAAATTTCTGATTATTATAAGAGATACATATTTATTAATCTTTACATGTTGCAACTTGATTGCTGAAGTGTTTACCTCATGAGGGTGAAGAATTTCACTATGTATTGCAGAAGTACCTTGGCAACTTAGAGATTTAGAAGAATTGTAAAGCATTTGCTTTACTGATACTGATGACCTTCAGATGAACTAACAGCAGGCTTACATTTTTACAAAAAATGTTTAATAGTAAATGCATTCTGCAATATGTGATAAATGTTGAATATTTTTCTCAGGGGTTAGTATTTCTTTTTGATTTCTTTAAGAACAGTCACACAAGGTCAGATTCTTTAAAAACTATGCTTATAAATCCAATAGGAATTTTGTGAGAACTTTAAGCATTGTGAGGGAAGTGCATCTTAAAAAAAGCTAGCAGAAATACCATTGTAATCAATACATGTCTGCAGTTAACCCATAAGCTCTCAGTTTCTGAGTTTAAAATACAAACATACTTAAAACTGAAATTAACTTTTACAAAATGGTAAAATGAAAGGCCATCCAATGTGTTTGTGGGTGTTCTAGTGAACAGAGAGCAGTTCAGAACACAGAATAGAGCAGAAGGTTGGCAAAAAAAAACTTGGTGTAAAAAAATGATGTGATAATAGACTGAAGCTAAGAAATAGGTATACTAGGGCAAGAAACAATGGAATAAAGAGATCATTTAAGAGCAAGCAACAGTCTGCAGAAAGGGTAAGCTTGAAAGGGAGACATGGGGTGCATGGGAAGTTCTGAAGAATCATAAAGAATATACAGAGCAACATTCACAGAAGAGGAGATGCTGATTTTCAGTGGGTTGTGTAGATGTTCCAAAATCAGACCCTTGAGGTGAGAGAGAACTTCCTAAGGAACCTGCTTTCCGGCAAGACTTTGTAAAATCAAAAGGCAAAAGCTCAAGAATATTTCCAATGATGTATCAGAGCAGGTACTAATAAACATAAAGTGTATGTTAATTGCTCATTCATTACCTGCATTATTCATACCTGTTTTCATTTTATGATATTACCAACATGGTATCATGCCTTGGAACCAAGAGATGTCATACAGTAGAGGTTCTGATCCGCATTTACTATGCAAGGTTTGCTCTTACACAATTTCAGTGAAAAGGATACTGCTCTTGCTGTTCTGACAATATCTTAAATTCTTTCATATTCATCATTCACAGAAACTGTTTTCTTTCACTTCCTGTTGGCAGCTGTCATATAAATTTTGTCGAGTCATGTCAAATATGAGGAAAATATGAGGAAAAACTGCTTCACAGTGAGGGTGATGGAGCCCTGGAACAGGCTGCCCAGGGAGGTGTGGAGTCCCCTTCTCTGGAGATGCATTCTCTGGATGCAGTCCTAAGTTATGTGCTCTGGCAATCCTGCTTTAGGAGGGGAGTTGGACTAGATGATCTCTAGAGATCCTTTCCAACTCTGTCTAATCCATGAATCCGTGAATCTATTGCTGTCCTTCTAGATGTTGCACTAATGCTTGTAAGAAAAGGTCTCTGAAGAACTTTATTTCCTTGAGTGAGTCCAGAGATTTTTAAAACTATTTATTAGATGTGTGATTGTTGAGTGAAAGCTATATTGCAGCACTACTAAAGTACTTGAAATAAAATTCTTGCACATTTTAAGTAACTACCATAAATATAATGGAATAAATATCCTAACCATCACCAAATTTTTATAAGAAAAAATTACTGAATTTTTAGCAGTACAAAAATTATGCATACAATTGGTCAAAAATCTTTCCTCTATTACATGACTGCAGATCCAACAACTTTGCCGTTGTATTTTTAAAATAGACCAGGCCATTTTTGTTTGTCAAAAATTTTTTTTAATGAGTACGAATTTCATAAGTAATTTGGGAAATGCCAAAAAAAATTAGCTATATAGTTTCTTTGGAGTATTTTGCTACTGATGGATCATCTGCACATTAAACTGAAACTCCTCTACTTTCTAAACCTGTAATTCACAGCACTCCATGACTTTCTGTTCAAGTGGTAAGAAATCTCATAATTTTCCATGTGTCTGCTGCTGGTCATCTACTTATCATCAGTATTTTATTGTTATTGCTGGAATCTTTTTTTATTTTTTTATTTTGCTGGGAGTCCTCTATCTATCAGTGATTAGATGCGTTTAATTATTGTTTCGTATGTTTATATTTTTAAAGAATTACTTACATAGGTAGAAAGGTACAACACTGCAGAACAGAAACAGGTAAATCTCCTAAAAGGAAAAGCATTCATCCTATCGCTGGTATTGAGAAAAATAGCAATACATATTGAGACAGCAAGAACATATGAAATTCAGTTATATAACCAGAACACACCAGTGATCTTTCTAATATTGCAGTTTGACAGTAGCCTACAGATGATGTTTTAAAATAACATTTTAAACCCTCTGTAGAGCACCTAATTGAGCAGTGCCATTGTTGTGGTTTGGGCTGGGCTGGCCACTAAACGAATGACAGATGCTTTCAAACAAGGACAGCTGTGTTGCAAAAAAAATCTTCTGGCCTTTTGGTGCTGATGAGCATGAAGTGCTCATGCATGAGAATTGACAGAACTCATTGTTATCTCCTGTACATTGTATACATCTGTATTATAGTCAAGCTGAGTTAGGATTCATCAAAAATAGAAGTATTCAAGTGTTGGTGACACCTCAAATCAGAAGTAATTACTGCACTCAATTTTTTCCTCAAACAATTTAGTATTTAAAACTCTAAAAATTTTCTATCTTCCTATGTATTTTGAAAATAAAAAAATAAGTTAATCAGAAAAATCAAAATAATTGTAAACGGTATATTTACTTAGTCACTGGACATGGGCATTTGGATTTTGTGGTGAATTGGAACTAGAAGCAAAAACCTTCACCCTTCTAACAACTCTTATATCATGTGCAAACCTGCATTTTAAGTGTTGTTTTCTGTGGCACTGGAGGCACGGACTCAGTTAAGTGGTGAAGTGAAGACATTTATTGTTTCACTTTTCCAGCATATATAGTTTCTGTATTTTGATCATGCATTGTGCTTTTTACACAGATAGGTTACAAATGGATGGCCATACACTGTTGTGAGAAGTACAATTGGCTACATTTAAATGCCTAGCTAACAAAACAGTACTATTTCAGTACACTGCTGTCTGTTTCACACAACACACTCATCAACATATAAGGACATTGTTTTACTGATTTCAAGGCCTCCTTCCCATCAACACAAGAACACCTGCTAAGCTCTTGCTCAACAGTGCATCTCCAACTTTCTCATTCCCACACTCTGCCTGTCATAGAATTGTTCTCCACTCTTGACAGGCCAGGTAAGGGCTGAATGCATTAGTTTCGCCAGTGCAGCTAAAGCACAAGTAGATTCCTCTGAGCATGTGACACAGAACTCAATGAGGACAGCGTAAGTAATCCCTTTCATACCAAAACTCTTCAGGTGCATCTATCTGATGCTGTGTGTGTGTGTAAATAAGGTAGCAAAAAGAAAAATAAAACAGTATAGATAAGATATTTTAATCATACAAATTACTGAATTTTGACTCACAGTTTCATACTGACATGCAAAAAAGGAGACATGTATGTTTTGTTACTGTGATCATTATTACATACAATGGGATAGGGGACAAGAAATGCTGCCTCTTGATTCCATTTCATATCTTCTAGGCTCATCTTAAGTGGTGTTGCTCTTTGCAGCCTTTACATGCTCTTAACAGTGGCATATTGTCACATTGAGCTATATCACATTGAGATTGTTCCACATTGGTGCCATGGATTTAGCTCCTGTGGCCTTGTCGCCACAACACTTTGATCACTTCCCTGTTGTTATCCATGAATGGCTGTCAGTTCTTGAAGTAATGAAGGAAAAGAAGGCTTTAAGACTCCCTTCTTCTAAAACATGTTGATTGTTACTGCATAGATCTCTGAGGAGTTGAATTCGAGTGTTTTTATTATTACTAGTATTTATGTATTACTAGTGTTTTTATTTAGTAACCTGAAAATCACTGTTTGGGGAGAATGCAGAGACAAAAACAGGTCATACAGGTGACCAGAATATACCAGAATTTATTATCAGGAAGAACACAATGCAAAAAAAAAAAAAAAATAGCCTTGAAATTGTTCACCCAGGACAACTGACAAATACTTTACAAGAGGCAACATTTGGATGAATAAGTCAAGCTTTTTTTTATCCATTGCCTCATACCATCTATTCCAAATTGTCTGAGACATTCCCAGAGGTGAGCTGCTCATGTTCTGAAGACATTGGCCAACTCTTACCTTTCCCAGCACCACTGCAAGGGAACAGGAGAAAGGAATTTTGTTCTCACCTCCTTAATTTGACCTTACTAGTACGAAGCCATGAAATATCAAAAAAAAATAAGGAGAATTTTACCTATACATTCTTTCCAGTTACCAGTCAATTACCAAAAACTTCTTGATAGAGGGGAAAGGAGGATAGAAAGAAGACTTTCTGATGAGTGCAGTACAAAAAAGTAGACAATCTTTAAAGATTGTTCTCATCTGTTTAAAATACTGGCATGACCAAAGCTTTAATTTGTAACTTAATTTATTTGAAAGAACACTGTGAGAATGGCTTGTATCCAAGTCAGCCCATCAAATTTTTCTTGGCCTGTAATGAACAGGGTCATCCTTTATAGACTTTCTAATGCAAGCTAATAAACCATCTAATTTTATTCTTAGATAAAGAATTTTGTTTCGAGACAGCTTGATTTTAACTGAATATCCAATTAACTGAAGATTAATGAATTAAATTCATTCAAATAACAAAGTAATACCTGTCAATTCTTCTAGAAACATTAATTTAAGATACAGTGGGAGGACAGAGTCCTTTGGATTATGGGTTCTGAATAACCTTTTTTACTACTGAGAGTCAGACAACATTCTTATTATGGAACTGGATTTGATTAACCTGTCTCCTTTCATGCTTTTTAGTGAAAAAAAAATGAAAGATAGTTGACTAGGATGTGTCTTATCTACAATAAGTGTCCAGCTATAATCACCTTAATGAAACTGCTTGGATATGCTCCTTTCTGAGGTCTGTCAGGATGTTATCCTTTCTTATAAATCACAAGGAATAAAAGAATGTTCTAATCTAACGTTTACACTCTATAGATTTAATGTGGACCTTTTACATTAATTAGAGAGGAAGGAGAGTACTGAGATAAAAACTGAATTCACTGTGGATCGCATTTGCCTATAGTGAACTCAGTGAGCACAGTCATTCTTGAGATCAAAAGAGAGCCAAAAGGTGAATTTTTTAAAAGGCTATATAAATTAAAACTCTCAGAGTTAAAACCAAAGAATATTCTGTTCCTCAATTAGTTTTGATCAAATCTTTCTAAATGTCATCTGCAGTTAATAATATTTTAAGTTTTCCTTCAAAAGAGAGGTTCATGTTTCTATTTTTGAAGTTTTAAAGGAAAAAAGAGGGGGAGTCCAGAGCTGGTCAGAGTGTTATCCCTTTTTGTGATCTAGAGGTGCTTCACAAGCAGCCTTACTGTATCTCCTGGATATGAATCACTGTATCACTTTGCTCAGTCTTTTTCATAGGTACTGTCTGATCCATTGCTTCTGTTCTGTTCCAGATTTCATGATTGCACTCTTTTGCCCATTTTTTGTGGAAGCTATAGATACATCTTATTTCTCATTACTTTATTGTTCACTGATCGGGACAGTGACAATTTGCTACTGTCTTTTGCATCCATATGCTTGCCATAAAGTGCTTTAGAGCTCCATAGTCCTTATGTAACTTCCTAGAATAGTGTATCTACTTGTTTTTTAATAAACTTATTATATCCTTTTTTTTAACATGAGCAGTGATAGATACAAGTAGTCAGCAAACTAATTTTCCTATTGAGCAGTATTTTCTTTATGTAAAATAATTTAGGCAACATGAGGATTGTTGTCAAATAATGGTCCGGATTTGATGCTTTAGCTAATAGAGCACCATTTTTATAATCCAGATACCTTTTTTACCCTAAAACATGCCCATAGTGAAGATAATCTGGACTCAAAGAAAGGAGTTTAAAATTATGGTCTTGAAATCCAATTAACCTTGTAATTCTTATAATAGAATTTCTGATTTATGATGGACACAGTTGATATACCAGCATTTTGTACATTACATGACTATACATGCTTGTCTGCTGTAGTCTCAATAAATATACATTATGGAGAGTGAAACTAATATCTCTGTTCGTGAGACATAAATAAATCAGTATCAACTTTGGACCATGTTCTACAGTTTTTTTAAAAATGCCATATGATAAAATACACACCATCCTTTTTTGTATATTTTCTCTCTTCTTAGGATATTCTGTCCTATCATCTTCTTCACAGCATTTGGTTTATGCAAATAATTGAATAAGAAAAATCTTCAAAGTGACATTACATCTTAGAAACAGTATCATTCAAATATAGTTACCTTAGCATTAATGGAATAATCATATTCCTAAAAGTTTTAATTTTAAATACCACTCATATTAAACTAGAATTTTGACAGTACAAAACTCACAGGATGTGTCCCGGGAAAGAACTTCTCTTGTTCTTCTCAGTATGATTACTCACAAATAGAAGTCAAAAGTTTGGGAAGAGGAGGATTTTGGTGTTCCAGCAAAACCCCAGTGTTGATATAATTCTAACACTGGCTGTAACATAAAATAGCAAAAGGATGTCTTGTTACAGAGCATCTCCTTTATGAAGAAAGGCTGAGAGAGCTGGGACTCTTTAGTCTGGAGAAGAAGAGAAAGAAGAGAAGAGAAGAGAAGAGAAGAGAAGAGAAGAGAAGAGAAGAGAAGAGAAGAGAAGAGAAGAGAAGAGA
>JAOXNG010000001.1:202536324-202549225 GCA_028566535.1 Scolopax minor
GATATTTGCCATTCTTATCTGTCCTGAGGCACATACAAGATACTGAAATCCAGTGTTAGGTGACAGGCAAGGATGAGGGTGATAGCCATCGATATCCCTCTTACTCCCAAAGAGATATGGTGTAGGGGAGAACTTTGTAGAGTAAGGTAGATGGTTAGACTCGATGATCCCAAGGGTCTTTTCCAACTAAAATGATTTTATGATTATATGATATTATTACACACTATTCATAAAAATAATACATAAAATAGTATGTTATTGGAAGACTCCACACTAAAAGTCAAGCAAAGATATCCAATCTTATTTACTCAGAAAAAGATCGCTCACGTCAGATCAGATGGATTTTATCTGTAAGAAACATGAAAGTTTCACAATGCAAAGAAATTTATTCTGTGATAAAGCAGGGGGGAATGAGCCAAATTAAACATTTCTCCATGCAGACATTGAAAGAGACCTTGCAGAACTATTGCACATATAGCATAGCCTCCTGCTCAACTAGACACTCCCTCTGCTGCTGTATTCAAGTCTTGCTGCTTTATAGATGTGTTCCTGTGCTTCCTTGGGTCTGGGAGGTTTCCTGGCATGTTCATAGCACATATATTTCTGATACGTCACCACAGAAATATGACCAGGTGGCATCACCCCACAGAACAGGTGCTGATGACTTTCACCCCTCCATCTTTTGACTGCATTGCATTTTGCATGTACTCCAGGATTGTGGGAATTAAAAACAAATAAAGAGAGCTGTCAAGGATTTTTAGGTACCTTTTTATTTTTTTCACTTCAGTTAAAGAATGAGACTTAGAGTTCTATATAAGATCCTATGCATACCCCAAGATATACATGCACACAGCATGTAACTGCTGTAAACACCGCAACTTGAAGCTTCTTATAAGGTCTTTTCTCTTGTAAATAGTTTCTGGTGCTCAATTTTCTATATTTCTCAGTCATCTGTTGCTGTTTTCTCATTTCCTCAGCAATGGTCACACAGACCTCTATTTTACCAATTATGCATTTCTTCCCACCCCTCCCAACAACACCTCTGTGCTTTCTTGAGAGGACTATGGTTTTAAGTTTGGCAGTAACGGTCCAAGAAATTTCTCTGCCTTTGTGAAAATGTTTCATTCACCTGCTTTCATCCACTATGAAGAATTTACAAATCAAAGAAATCAAGATGATATCCAGGTCCCCCGACTTCTCACAAGTGTATTCCAGGTCTGCCTGTTCCAGATTTATTCACTAACTAGTAGCCCTTCTCAAATGCTTTTTATTAAACTTTTGTTTCCTGGTGTAAAAAGCATGCAGCACATAAAAAAATACAGTCAGAAGGAGTTCTAAGTTATCCAAGACAAACAGCTATGACACAAAACCTAGGGAAGACCAGTGCCATTTAAAACAGCAGTTGTAATCCAAGCAAGTCTTTTTTAAGGTAATAAATGTTTGTGTGAAGACAACTGAATTTATTTTCTGTGCTGCCAGTGGAGCCTAGACAGTAGCCCAGCCCACCTTAAATGAGCACAGAGGATGGGATTAATATGCCAAAATGTAGATATCTAGTGCCATTTTAAATGATATTACAGATAACCTACAGTACCTACAGTAACCTACCACAGTAGCCTACAGTTGCTTTACCTTAGGGTTCAGGTCTCTCATGGATCACACCTTCTAGTCCCAGAAACTTATCTTTGATATCTTTGCATACTTCAGATGATACTAGGCAATTCTGAAGCAGATGGTGCCTGATATACTCAGCAAACTACGCTCTATTACCCATAATGGCTAATCATAGAATCATAGAATAGTTTGGGTTGGAAGGAACCTTAGAGATCATCTAGTTCCAACCCTCCTGCCATGAGCAGACCACCTCCCACTAGAGCAGGTTGCTCAATGCCTCATCCAGCCTGGTCTTGAACACCTCCAGGGATGGGGCATCCACCACTTACCTGGGCATCATCATTTTCTATGTTGGTAGCTCAGAAGCAGCTCACATGTGGCATCTACAAATAGACTCTTAAAATATGATGAACTGACTCAAAGAAAAGTCAGATTGGTCCAAAATTGGAATTAATAACTTTTATATAGATATAGATAAATTTATTCATTTTGTCTCAGGAACCAAAATAATCTTTTTTAGCACAGACAAAATATCAGAAAAGTTTGGAAGCTCATACGATTTTTGGTTTGGACCTCACTTATTCCTCTCCAGACTTGTTCTTTCTCACATCATCTATCAGAAGTCCCCAGTAAATGATGAAGGATGGAAGACTAGAAAGAAGTGGTAAGTATCTACTACCAGCATGAAAAATAACCCAAGTGGAAAATTTGACTATGAAACTGAAAATAGAATCATGGAACACATTAGGCTGAAGTTTCTTTAACAATGTATGCTCTTATTGTGCTTTACTAAATGTAATGTAGGCAAAGCTAGGAGAATTACAGCAATCATCTGATTTTTCTGCTATCTGGCTCCCCTATAGTCTGTTATCTACCTCTCAGGTAGGCATAGAAGGACACATTTTTTTTGGTCAGTGTTCACATGTAATATTAGATTATTTGATTAACTTTGTATCTGGTAAACTACAGAGTCCATGAATTCATTTTAAATAAATTTTTAAATGGAAACACAAATTGCACACTTTTTTTTATGTTAGTATACCCCAAATGGCACTTTCAGACAGCTCAGTATTAAGTCAGAGATAAAAAAGGAAAGATGGAAAAAAACATATGAGTGTTTGGAGAGGATGAGGAAGAAAAAGACATGTTTCACTGAAGATTTCAGCATATTGTACTCCAGCTTTTACAGCTTTTTTATTATCATTTCAGTGTAACAAATTTCAGAGCTTTCAAAGCATCACTCAAATGGCTAATTTCTGTGTAAAGTGCAATCTGAAATGGAGTGAATGCTTGTTATGTTTATTGGGAAATTTCAAAAGGAGAAATAATATGGGTTTTTTTTCTTAATAATTAATACATAAAAATGTGGTTTATTTTCTTTATGCTTGAGAAATTCACATGATAATATTTAACAAAGGTCTGTTTCTCCTCAAAACTACGGAAACCTATTGATTTTAATGCTCAGACAGCAATAGGTTCATTTATTTAGGCTCTTCTTCCCCAGAGGAATAACAGATGTGTGGAGACATTAAAAAATACACTACTTTTCTGCTAAAGAGAAACTTTTAACTCTTTCTTCACAAATCCACACATACGTGCAAAGATAAAAGGAATATTAGGCTCCCAGGAATCTGAGTTTTGTCATTAACCTATTAATGTCAAGATCTGAGAGTTTAAATCTTTATCAGAAAAGTCTCATGTAGTAGTTTTTATTTTTTTTTTTTCTTTCAGTAAAAAATTCATTTGCATCTTTTCCAACACCAGATGGGATAACACAATAGTCTCCTCATGTCTATACCAGCAAGCTTCAATTCTGACTGGCAGGGTTCAACTCCAGGGATGGGGAAACTTGCTCTCTGGAGCCTCACTTAACAGGTGTTAACAAGAGCAGCTACAAAAAAAAAAAAAAAAAAAAGATAAATCCTTCTGGTGTTTGTTTATTTGTTTGTTTGTTTGTTTGTTTTTCTTGACAGCTCATGTTCACACCTGCTCACCAGAAATCTTTTTTCCCCCCTCTATTTAAATCATCTGTCTCACTATATCTCAATGGAAATAAATTAATAATGCTGCATTTCATGCAAATGTAAATTGGTCTTAATCAGCACATGCCAACTTTTATCTTGTATTTCTAGCTCCAGCTAAGTTGGGCTAGTGTTTAAAAGGTTTTCAAACAGATTACATACCATATATTTTAAAAAGTTCATATACTGAAATGTGTCTTTACAACTGCATTGTACCCTAACAAGAAAAACCTCAACAAAGGTGAATGTTCCTGATTTTTTTCCACTCTACTTTACCAGTATATATGTTAATTTTCATATAGAAGGGCCAACAGTTCAACATGGGGAAATAGAAGGTTAGGTAGAGAAATGGTCTTGAGACACTAAAGCATTCAAAAAGCAGGAGGTTAAACAAGAGCGGCCTGTTTTAGGCAGCTGCCTCTTCATCTCCTTCCTTATGGTGCAGGGGGCTGGAGGAAGTGTAGATACTGATTCTAATAGTGCTGGGAAAAAGGGAATTTTATCTAACACTGAGCCAGAAACTTCTACAGCATACTAAACCAGCTCCACTGCAGCTTGAGCTGCAGTTTGAATGCAGTTAGCAACAGTGTGCTGGGAAGGCTTCATTTGGCTTAACCAGATGTGATACGTCATTCATGAAACAGAGTACTTACCTTTATCTTAAGGCTGCTTATTGACAAACGTTCAGCCAATGATAATTCAGAGTCTGATAGCTAGATAGTCTTAGTAGATATTCAGTAGAGATAGCAGAACATGTTAAATGGATTTGGTATTTACCAAATGCATGGACAGTAATGTATAACATTCTTGATTTCCAATAGCAGTGCAGGTTATCACATTCCCACAGAATAATATAATACTTCGTTTTAACCACATTTCTCTCTTTTGTTATGATTCCTAGCAGTATCTGCAATATTTTTACTGAAATACAAATACTGGATGGAGTTCCGATTCCACTCCCATTGGCATCTGTAAGAGTATTTGTTGAAAGCCTCAGATGTGCTTATTATTTTTTATTTTTGTAGCACAATTAATTAACCTTATCATATAGCTTTGCAAGTTGCACATACACACATTGACATAGGGAAATTCATACTTGAAAAAAGATAAAGAATAAGGGAGAATAAGGTGTTTTCTGACTCTCTAGCAGTCAGACTTCCAGATGAGGAGTGTGTAAATGTTTGCTCTGGCACTAACTAACCTTTAATTCTGTGACTCAGGTTGTCTGAGTCACAGGTACAGTCAGCAATGTGTCATGTAGCCTGTCACACAAGATCACTAGCCATAGTTTTTCAGGTGTTATGTGCAGTGATGTTGGGCATAACCATACAGATAACAATCATCATATCAATATTGATGTTTTTTAAGTTATTTTGTTTTCAGCCTTCCATGTGCATACTTCTTCATTAGATGCCTCCTCAAAAAGAGATTTCTCAGAACAAAAGTATTGTGCTACAAACCTGAGGCAATGTGAATAAATAATTTTCCAAATATTGGTAGCAACTTCCCTTGCTGATACTACAGCATGCCTCAATTAGATGCAGTTGCCACTGCTTGAAGGGCAATATATTGGATTATATTCTGATGATCTGGTGTATCATGAAGAAGTCTTGGAACCATTGCAAGTACCATGTGGTATGTTCTCATTAATATCCAAGTATTGAATGATATCAATATTTTTTTATATATGAAAAATATAATCACTGATAGGGATTCAACAGGAATTGCAACATTCTTCCTGCTTGTTAAAATTCTGGTTATGAATTAACCTGATTTTCAGAAATAACTTCCTCCTGTATTGCACATATTTCTGAACTTCTGTCCAATGTCATAGCTAGTCTACCAATTATTGCAAATAGGCTACTAATTTCAGGACCAACTCATTTATAGGGCTTGAATTCCCAGTACAAAAAGTACAAGTGAAAGATGCCTAAACTTGAAATAGAGAAAAGAAATAGGATGATGGATCTAAATATTTTGATTTAAGCTAGACAGATGACTGATAGATGCAGTGTTATCAGAATTTTAGCCTCAGTTACAGACTTCTGAGTTGCAAGCTCTGCATTTGATAATGGTTTTGCAGATACTTGTGATCAGATTATTTTGAAGTACATAAATTGAAACTTTGTAATATCATATGTGTGTCAATTGCTTATTCCCAAGCTCTGATAACATAAGAGTTAAGTTTGATAAATTAGCTATGGAGGCACTGTAAAGAGCTTCAATAAATAACAGTTAGGAAGAAGCGACCTTGATCAGTAAGCAGGATATTAGCAATAATGAACAATGTAAATTGTTCACAGGGGAACATAGCGTACATAATTCAAATAGGTCTCTAGAAGAGGTCACAGCTATGTGATTTCTATGCTTTGCAGGTCACAAATTTGAAGAGATAAAGTTACAGGTCATCTTGCATGAGAAAAATATATCCGTTTTATTCTATCCCTCCAGCAATCACACAAATATAGAAAAAAAGTTGAACATGAACTGTAAACATTCTACTGTTAAAACACATGAAACCAATGAGTCAATTTGCTATGATATATAAACGTTTTATGGAAGCTGTGTGTATACAAGTTATATAAAGAAATAATAAGGGAACTTGTGCTTTCACTTTGTTGAGAACTGAAAATCAAGTATATACAAGAGACGTGAGAAAAAATATTTCATTTATATAACCCTTTTTATGGCCTATATCACCTCAGAATATGACACATTCTTTCACCCAATTGTATAGTACATTGCTACACTTAAGTACTGTATATTGGAATTAGGAGTGCTCAAAAGTGATAGTAATTAGCTAATCTCAGCATATAACATGATTTACTAAGGTTCATCTGTGCAGCTACATTCTTCACATATACTATATCTGTTAGTGCATTCCAAGACTTTATGTGGAATCCTGTCAACACAGTATTGATAATTTTTTTTTACTGTGTTGTATCTGAGAGCAATGAAATAGATGCACAAAAATGTTTTGTCATTTATTCATAGCAACAGAATATTTGTTATCATTATTGTGTGTACAAATAAATTATAGTGTATGGTTAACTGAAATGGCATTTAAAATCTTTTTATTTCCTGATTAATAATAGCTGAATTCTAACAGGAAGCTGCTTACAGTAAATAAATTAATTGAAAATATTACCTTGTCATATTCAGAAAAAACACATTTTGTTATATGAGAGGTGTCATTTCGCTGATCTGGAGACTATACTTATTTGTTTACCTACCAATCAAGAGCAACGGGAAAATTGTAAATTCAAGATCCACAAAACAGCCCCGCCTACATGACTAAGTTTTGCTTTATGTTTTCCTTCAGGAATATTGTAGTTATTTCCCAGGTAAATTCTTAGCCTCTCCATTGAGGCAGTTCACATGTGTAAGTGTCAACTTCAGTTGCATCAGAGAGACCAGTGTAATATATGATTTTTTTTTTTCAGATAAAAAATTTCTGTGTTGACCTCATTGGAGTATATAAAATTCTGAGTATCAGAAAATTCATATTAGGTTTCAACTCTACAGGACTGTTTTGACAGGTATTCTTGTTCATTAAATAAAATATATATGTTTAAATACTTGATATTTTAAACATAGTTTCTTACTAATGCTAGCTGTGTAGTTTCCAGATCTACTTATCTATACTGTATAGTATATCAGCCCAAGTCTGAGTGAGACAGTAAGAAACAGGGTTACTTGCATTCTTACTGTCTGTACCATTTGACTGAAATTTCTGATTAAGTTGACTTGTCCTCCCCTTCCAAGAAAAAAAATAAAATGCAGAAAACAAATTTTTAATATTAAAAGAATTTCTGGATTGCAAAGTTGATAATAGGATTTAACAGTGTTGCAGAGCCACAATAATCTAGTTTGATATAGAAGCTAGTGACAAAATCTTCAAAGACATTACAAGACTATATGAGAGGACTGATACTGGATTTGAAGAAAAACAAAACTAACAAAAATTTTACAGTGGCAAATTAAAAGCAAAGACTAAATTTGAAAATAAATCTATGAATGAGTTCAATTAGCTACCTTTGAGTCAAGCAATTTTAAGAAGATTTGAAATGTCCCTTAATGACTACATTTGTTTTAGCTCTATTAAAATTATTCAGTGATGAATGGGTTTTGATTGCAAGCATATAGGCCATAGTTTGGATCAAAAATTGATTGTGCTGGATCTCTGCTACATAACATGTCATCTACTAACTATTCCATTTGAGATTTTCTTACATAGCCTAGGTGAATCAAATTGTCCATCACACTTTTATGTATATTTGCAGGTTGTCTTCTGTCACACA
This sequence comes from Scolopax minor, assembly GCA_028566535.1. NCBI lineage: Eukaryota > Metazoa > Chordata > Aves > Charadriiformes > Scolopacidae > Scolopax > Scolopax minor. Next base: position 202,544,261 of record JAOXNG010000001.1, read on the forward strand.
TTTTTATTATTTTCTACAACTTTCCTCGGTTCATTGGCAAAATTAACCATGCATCTAACAGTGTGTGCTCCTATGTTACCAATAAACTAAAAAATGTTTACATTTATAAACATAAGCAAGAAGTCTTATTAGCACATATGATCAGACAAACTTCTATCTGCTACAAATGAGTGAAAATTCTCTGTAGCTAGCAAGTAAAAGAGAAGCCATTAATAGCACACCAGCTCTTAATTCTGTAAAACATAGAAAAATAACACTGTTAATTCTAAGGAAAGAACAAAATTAACTTTCTAGGAAACATAAGAAGTAACTGTCTTCCACTAGCTAAGAGTTAGCATCATGGTGGTATGAACTACAAGAGCAGAATGAATTTTAGAGTTCCAAACAGATTATTGGTACCAAATTATCCTATAAGTGTTAGGTTTATCTCTTTAGGAAACATAATCTATAGTAAGAGATATGTGTATTTTCTGCATGTTCAGTGTTATGTGAAAATATCACAATAACTCTGAATGTATTAAAGTGGAAAAGAATGGAGTTAAGTTAGCCTGAACCAACGTCTTGGCTACTCTACTTTATCCAAGTATGCAACTTTGTGATCTGTAATCTCTGTTGCATCGTGACATGAAGTCTTAACATATATTCCGAACTATCTGCCACTAGATACTGCATTATAAATACAAAAACCTAGCAAGCAGTTTCCTACAAAGCCATGTAGGCTAAATACTGTTGACAAGTATTACTTCATTGAAGTGACTATGCAATAAATATTCTGGAGAAAACTGCATTCTTGTTGACAGTTTATGAGGATCAAAATTCATTTTAGTCTATGTAGCCTAGGATATTGCACTACTTAGTGTACTACCCCAGCAAATTCTAGTCAAGGTTTCTGTGGCATGACTATGAGATGAACAGAATTTTTTTTCTTCAAGATCAAATAGTTAAATACAGCAGGGATACAAAAGTTTGGTAAAGTGGATACATTAAATGTGAACTTCAAAGGGGAAAAATTCCTTTGCTTGAGCCCTTTACTGATTCTGTATGTTTTGTAAAGAAGACCCAGTGGCTTATTTATTTATGTATTCTTTATATAAGATAGCGTTGACTCTGTTTTTAATCTGAGCTATGTGAGAACTGCTGTAAATTCCAGGCTTTTTTCTTTTATTTATTTTTTTTCCATAACAGGAAAAGAACCATAGTGAAATATTTTTGATCTCCAGTGCAAATCTTACACAAAGATAATGGTTTTGGATTCAATGACATTTAGCATAACTGCAAGAAAATTACTTAATAAAATTAGGGTTTTTTTACATATACGTTCATTTGATAAATAGAACATTTCAATTTTTTTTTACTATTTACTACATTCAGACTTCTGCAAGACTATATTCTCAATGATTCTCATCTAAATTCGTTAGAACAAGAGGTAGGTCTAGTACATGGGTATTAAAAACACACAACATCCATCCACCTTGCCCTTTTTATCTTCCATACACAACATCAAAATTATTCAGATTACCTAAACCAAAGAGAGAAACCCTCATCATCTGGAACCCTCACAGCAGACTTAATTATGCAAGATTCAGAACATTGACCTGTCACTGGGGATACAAATTCTACTATGAAAGTAGGGTTTGCTAATTAAGTATTTAAAAAAAAAAAAGTAGGAGAAAAACATAGACTAGGGCACTGCATATTTTGACTTTCAGACTGCTTTTAGACTGTATTCACTACTCTGAGGTTCATGGGCGATCACTTTGCTGTTGCTTGTAGTTATTAAAAAGTTAGAGCAGTGTAACGGAATGAGTTGTGGTGGTGTTTGCAGTGTGTTTCTTATAGATGCTTGAGCAAAGTTTGGGGATCAGAATCTGAGAATCATTATTTCTCATGTGTTTTAGCTTTTACAAGTAATTTCTGAGTAAAGAAGTGTCTTCGTAAAAATTTCTGTCTTCATTCTAGCTATGACTGAGCTGAATGATAAAGAATTTACATGATACTTCTACACAGGTTATGATATCATTTTTATATATGGCTTTCCACTTCTTTAAGCAATTGATCCACTTGTATGAAGTTATAAAATAGAGTGCCTAAGTTGTCCTATCAATTAACAGTCTGATACTTGATGACATTGCAGAAGGACAAAAATATCTTTTAATATAATCTTCTCATGTTGTCTTTCAGATACTTACTGAGCACATTTTGAAACCCATTTCTAATAGTCTCAATCTAATTAGCCTCCTGTTGGCTTAATTTTTCTTTGCCTATTTAAATACTGTATTATAAGCACATTTGTAAATCACATTGTTCTTAGGCCAAAATGTTTCATTCAATGAATGATTGCTTATATACTATAACAATTACCCTAGCAAATTAATGTCTTTGAATGAGAATGGCATTTACTGATGCTTTAGTTCTTTAAATTCCTGCATTTATACTACAGTTAAACAGGATCTGTCACTGCATTGTACTAATAACATTAACTCCTACACTACGGAGAAATAACAACCTATCAATATTATTCTTCCCCTATAAATTAGCTCCAAAAATAAATGATCTGCTTGGATAGCTTTTAGTATAAGAGTTATTTTGTTAAAATCAGGTGGGAAGGAAAAAAGTGTAAAGAAAAGGGAAATGTTAACACTGATCCTAACTCTAAGGCACTGCCGCTCTCTGATGCAAAGACACATAAGGTCAGAACTGTGTTTTGCTTTAGAGTCTTCAAAACTTGCATTTCATACATGCTTCCACAACTATTGCAGAAGAGAATTATGTGAAGTTTGTTTGGCCAGAAAAGGATTACCAGGATGAGCATATAAACTTTGGTAAATCTGTTTTATGTTAGGGAACTTTATTTTTTTCCAAAAGGGCAGTCATAAGGACTGTGTCATCATAGTAAATCCTGCAAGAATTAAAACTGATAATGTTGCAGGGCAGATGGTGAGGCAAGATTTTGAGAAACATGGGACAGATCAGTGAAAAGTGACTGAAGAAGGAATATATGCCTCTGCATTTTTTGTACTCTTAAAAGGGAGAGATGTTTGAATAAATAATTCAGCATTTTTAATTAGAACAGCTGGACCACTAGGTCCAAAACTAGTCTGAAATCTTCATTTTTACAGATTCCAAGGGTATTCAGATTATGGAGTTTGGCTGAAGATTCGTATCAAACTGTGCAAACCACAAGCATCTCAATGAAAGAGTGTTCAACTTTTCTATTAGATACTTCTTTTTAACTGCATAGTGTGATCATTAGTCTGGCTTAAGATTTATATGGTTCTGATTGATTATTATTTCTTTTTTTTGCAGGGATATGATTCTTATATACAGAATTAGCATGCTAACACTAGGGCTTCTTAACACTTTATGAACCTAACCCAAAATATTGAAGATACTAGACATCATTTTGAAAAAAATAAAAATAAAACAATAAAAGTATGGAAATAATCTTAGGGAAAGTTAGTTTTCATGGCTGGCACTGTCACATTTTACAAGTTGCTCATAATAGCTGTTAAAAAGATGAGAGTTATTAAAAGAGGGAATGCAAAATATAATATTAATGATGACCCCAAGTAATAATAAATATGTGGAAATATTCGCCTACTTTATGGAAACAGATTCTGAAAATAAAAACAAGGCTCAAGACTGAACAAAGCAGAGCAGAAGCACCAAAGACAGACATAATATTATTAAGAGTTCTTAATTCATGAGTATTCCAAAGGATATAAGACATTACAGAATTTGGTCTTCTGTTCTACAGTAGATCACAGATATCCTCTTGCTTAAAATGCTGAGAGCACCATGATAGACTTGCCAATTAAGAGTTGAGAACTGTATTTTAGTGGGCTAATTACCCAAAGTGCTATACTTGTCTATTGTGTTCATCAACAGATCTGTATTCAAATGCCGTTCATGCCACAATGCATCTTTACACAGAAAATAGTAAAAACTATTTTAGTAAAATTTCTTCTCCAGGCAACCCATGAAAAGCAACTTTAACTCTACCTATCAACATTTTCAACTAACTTTTAGATTTCTACTTAATTTATGTAGTGCAAGTTAAAGCACCTGTTAAAACATTTTTGTTTATTCACTGCATTTATCCATTGGTGTTGTTTGTATGCTTGTGTAACTTGTGCTCTGTAATAGCCCATGTCATTTAATCTCAAAAGTGCAAGCAAATCAAGCAAATACCAAACAGAGTAAACAGAATAACTTGCTAGAAAAGTGCATGGTAAAGACATAGTAATGAAATTCAGTTGTAACAACAGAAAAAAAAAAAGAATATATACATAAAAAAATGAAATAAAGCAGGTACATTTATAGATAACATAAAATGGTTTTTATTCACTTAGTCCAATCCTAGTGAAAGGATACTGAAATGCAAGTGAATTAGATTTATCTCTTCTAGTTGAGTTTCTGACACTGGAATTTTAAAGCAGCATTCAGAATATGGGTCTTCACTCATCTTAACAAAGCTCTTAAGGGAAGGTGTTCAGCGCTATCTTGACAGAAGGGAGTTGGCAATATAGCTCTGCTGCAAACATTACAAGAAAACTTCTATGGGTTTAAAACTGATGTCAAATGATGTTCATATTATTAAATATTTTAACAATCAAGAAAAAACTATTAAGCCGAACTATGTATCTACTCTCCATGACAATCATAAAATTCTGTTGTAGGGGTTTGAGTTTCTGAATGATGATTGTAACACAGCTGTGTTACCACCCAAAGTTAACTTCTAGCGCATAAGAAATACTGTATTCAGCCATTTGGTGATTGTTTAAAAGAACATTAATAACACTACAGTTCAGTATAGCAATCAGTATAGATAGCAATACGATCTTATTTCTTTTCATGGGTAACAAAGAGTTTCAAAGAGAGCACGTACTAACAGGTGTTAAATCAATTTATTTACTGTCCTGCTTTTAGCTGTTTCAGAATCACATTATAACCTTCTAATTTATT
>JAOXNG010000001.1:202553052-202566092 GCA_028566535.1 Scolopax minor
GCTGGATGGGGCTTTGATCAACATGCTGTAGTGGGAGGTGTCCCTGGCCATGGCAGGAGGGTTGGAACTTGATGATCTTTAAGGTCCCTTCGTATCCAAACCATTTTATGATTTTATGATTCTATGATTCTATCACCTAAGAGAGACCAAAGATATAGAAATGTTTAGAAAAAAAAAGTTATCTTGAGACCCAGTGGGAGAGCATCAGTGGTAACAGAGAAAGTAGAGAAGTCATATAGGCTCTCCAGCTGTTCAGGAGCAGAGAGGCAGGAATTCCCCATGAGTGAGGGTGAGCCAGGAGCCAGGAGTAATCTTGGCACATGTAGTGGCTACAGCAAAGGGGCATAGTCCCACAGGAGTAAAGAAAGGTTAGGGTGGTAACACACTGTGTTGGCTGTCCTCTGTTTCTCTACTAAGGAGAGGTAATGAATTGGGCTAAGGCCTACCCAGGAAGCCCACTCAGTGCAGCAGAAGACAGGATGAGAAATTAAGATAACTAGAGCATGGCTCAAGACAGGTCTGCCAAGACTTACACTGAAATGGTAATGATAATCACCTGGAGATGATTCTGCCTCTCTGTTCTGCCCTCATGAGACCCCCACCTGGAGACCCCCACTGTGTTGGAGTCCTCAGCACAGGAAAGACACAGATCTGTTGGAGCAGGTCAAGAGGAGGGCCAGAAAAATTATTAAAGGGCTGGAGCACCTCTCCTATTAAGACAGGCTGAGAGAGTTGGGTTTATTTGGCCTGAAAAAGCTCCAGGAAAACCTTATTGCAGCCTTTCAGTACTTAAAGGGGGTTTAGGAAAAAATCTGGGACAGTTTTTAGCAGGACATGTGAGAGGACAAGGGGTAATGGGCAAGGGGTAATGGCTTTAAACTGAAGGAAGATAGATTCAGACTAGACATAATGAGACATTTTTTATGCAGAGGATGGTAAATCACCAGAACAGGTTGCCCAGAGAGGAGGTAGATAACCCATTTCTTAAAAGGTCAGGCTGAACAGCGTTTTGAGCAACTCTAGGTGAAGTTGTCCCTTCCAACCCAACACATTCTATAATTCTATGATTCTTTGGTCTTGTTGAGGTCCTTCTGGGTAGAAGTATGATCTTCTGGTGTACCAACCACCCTGATGGTTTTCTGTCATCTGCAAATTTTCTGAGGGTACACTCTGTCCCATCATACCAATAATTAATGAAGGTGTTAAACAGGACTGGACCCAGTACTGACAATGCTAGTTACTGTCCTGCAACTAGACTTTGTGCTGCCAACCACTATTCTCTGGCCTCTTCAGTTAGTTTTCAATCCACCTACCGTTTTCTCATCCAGCGCATATATCAAGTTTTGTCTGTGATGATCTTATGGGATACAGTGTCAAAGACCTTCCTGAAGTCCACATAGGTAATATCACTGCTCTCCCCTTATCCACTAGGCCAGTCATTTAATTTTAGAAGTTTATCACAGAAGTTAAGGAGTGATGCTTTCTTTCTTCCAGTCTTCAGGCAACTGTCCCAGTCACAATGAATGATGAAAGTTTGTCGATAACAGTCTCACAAAGACACCTGAAAAAAGCATCTCATCTTTTTCTTTGTCCTTTGAAACTGTGGATCCTGCCTCATACAGTAGTGGACCCATATTTTCCCTAGTCTCACTTTGCTACTTAAGTCCTTATTGAAGCTATTCTCTCCTTTAACATCTTGTGTGAGATTCAACTCTGAGTGGTTCTGACTTTCCTAAGCATGGTCAGATTGTGCCTCTATACTTCTCCTGGGCTACCTGTTCCCGCACCCAATTTCTAGCCTGAGTTTTGCCAGAAACTCCTTGTTCATCCATGCAGGTGTCCTGGGGCTTTTGCCTAATTTGCTTGTTGTGGTGGACTGTGCTTGAGCTTGTAGGAGGTCATCCTTGAATATCAAACAACTCCATTGGACTCCTCTTAACTCCAGAGCCTCATGCTATAAGACTCTTTTGAGGAGATCTCTGAAGCCGCCAAAGTCACTTCTTCTCAAATCCAGTGCTGAGACCTTGCTTTTTGCCCTTTTCCCTCTTGAGAGTCTGAGCTCCATCATTTCAGGATCACTGCAACAAAGGAAGCCAAGGCTCACTGTACTCACAGTGAGGTTTGATAGATCAGGGAAAGTATTTCATTTGACCAAAAAGTACATGGCTGGGATAAAAACCAGACAAGTTCTTGGGCATATATGCTGAAGAGTTCCTGTATGGAGCTGAAGAATTTAAAATTAATTGACACATTTGGCTTACAATTAACAGGGTAAAAAAGTCATTACATTCTAATCCTAGTTTAGCCCCACTATGTGTCTTCCTACATGGAAAAGTTTGGGGGTTTTTTTCTGACATTTTGGGGTTTGTTTTTTTTGGATTTTGGTATATTGGGGTTTTTTTTAGGTGGGAAAATAAAGTTTTTTATTTTAAAAAAGGTATTTCAAAGGATGGGTAGCAACATTTCTAAAGTTCTTTGATCATCTGTGATCAAAGATCCTCTGTAAGTGCAAAATATCAATTATTGAAAAGAAATTTAGGAACTAATAATTATTGAGGTATGTTTTCTCTGATTTAAGGCAGCTGTAATGTAGGGAACTGTCTGATTCTTAACAGAGTATCTTCTCAAAATTCATTCAGAGGTTAAAAATCACATCCGGATGGGCCTGCTGCAGATGGAAATTGTAACAGACCTTTATGTTACATCCTGTTAATTTTTCCACTTCTTCCAACACTTTTTTAAATAGCAGATCTCATTGTATTGTTTTAAGACTGCTTAACTAGGAACAAACAGTTTCTATTTCTCAAACATTAGTGCAGCAAGAGTAGTCTTTTGAAATTGTTTCTGATATATTTAAGCCTGCTGTGCAAGGATTGGCAAGATTAGTGTGTAGTTAATTTTAGTTTTATGAGTTTTGTCACAGGATTAGCTAAATAGAAATAAGAAAATGCATAAATGATAAAAAGTAGTTTTTTATTCCTTTTTATAGTTCATTTACATTCCCTTCTCACTCACCTGGTCAGATTTTCCACAGTAGCTTTAAGGATATTGCATTTTCTTCCTCATGCTCCCGCTCCACACCCCTTCCCCCAGCGATTAGGCGACATGAGGGGCAGATTACAAGAAATTATATCAAAGGCAATTGATATAATTGCCTTTGATATAATGTTGGTGCAATATTAGCCACAGACAAAGAGAGCTGTTTCTCTGAGCACTGTGGATGTTTGCCAGCTGGGAGATTTAGAAGTATTTCCTAGCTCCTATGTCTGAAACCTGCTTGTGGCCTTAAATGTCCAATTACAAAGAGACAGAATGAGTCCCTGGTCTGTATGAATAGGACACTTCAGCAGTAGTTGCAAAGGAGCTGCTTGTATAGAAGTTAAGTTATACTCTTGGTTCATATATCCCAAATAGTCTTTTTAGTCAGAACTTTTTTCCAATTATCTCTTTTAATTGCAAGCTACTTAGATAACACAAAAAATTGGCTTTCCCCCTCTCTACGACTGTTTCGGAGTCATAAGGCTTTAGTCATAATGTTTTTAAGCCTTCAGCTCCAGTTGCTGGCATTTCCATTTAATGTCATTATGAGATGGTGGCCACCATTGTTTTGATTTCTGCTGACAGAGGGTTCAGTTATTCCTTAGTGGAAGCCAGTCAGGATTCCTCATAGGTTTAATAAGGTTAGTAATAACATATGGATAAAATATAACTATGAAAGGCTTATCCAGCAGAATACTTGTATGTAGAATTCTGAAGCTTTATTGTTTCCAGAATTCCTAAGAAGAGTACTAGCCATTTCTGACCTTTTATTTAATTATATATATGTGTGTGTGTGTATATGTGCATATGTGTATGCCTATAGACATACACATACAACCTTTTACTAAACCCCTACAAACTCTAAAATAGGTATTCAAAATCATTTATTTTACCAAAATGTCACATGTATTTATCAAAGGTCATTCAAATATCAAACTAAGTTTAATTTCCATTTCCCAGGCTTTGACTTTGCTAAGTACCAAGATATTTATATACTTGGCACTTCCAGAATATAGCGGAACACACATATTTTAGAGGCATCACAATTACTCTGTGATTTCTGCAGAATGTAAAGTGATGGAAGTTCTGAATCAGAGAATGAAATTGAAAAATTAGAAGAGGAAATATAATCATTATCTTAGATGGCAGTAGACATCTAGATCCTCATTTGGATTTCACATCATATTTTCTGAAAGTACCACAAGGAAATTAGTGAATTTATCCTTGTAACTGTGAAATAACATTTTTCCCCAATCAAAGCAAAGGATGATTGTAGAGTTGAACAAGGAATTTTTTTGTGCCCCATGCAATTTTATTTGTCATACAAAAGTGGTTACTGCACTGGGCATACTATTGCAAGTTCAGAGCATAACCAACTCTCTGAGGATAACACTGATGTTGTCTTGGATACTGGAGCAATATCATTAGAAAAACTTTCTCATTCAGCATTCTGTTTCAGACCTTCAAAACATTGTGGTCTTGGTTTTAATCAGAATGAAACCTGTAACATTCAGAATTTATCAGCCACACATGAACATATCAATAAGCAAGTAGTAAAGTCATGATCACAGAAAGGAACCCTTGAACCAAAACTCCTCTGCCCAATAGAAAAATAAAACTCCATTTTCACAGTCTGTTATTCCATTTTATTTATACTCATCTGCACGAGTGCAGATATTTTATCTTTCATAATAAAATTTTCAATTATATTTTTTAAAAACACTTCAGCTTGACAAACTGTTTTTCTGAGAGATAAAGTATCATTATGTTAAAAAAATCCTCGACCAGCTGCACAGCATTTGAACTTCTAATGCAACACAAGGATGTCGATTGCTATCTACTGATAAAAGTGCAGAGTTTCTATTTCAGGTATTTCTGATCAACACTATATTCTACCTACAAATAATATTGACTACAAAATTCAGAGATTTTTCAGAATGCAATCCATTTTTAAGCTTGTAGAGGAGGTTATATTTGACAAGATCTTCTTTGCAGGTATGGGATGACAAAATTTTTCTGCTTGTTCATCTTTTTTTAATGGCACCTCGGATTCCCTGATAATTATGAGATTCTAGGAGATGTAAGGAAAAACAAATCAGCTAGAGATCACACAGTACTAAAATGGTAATTTTCACAGAATCCTCCTGCTTCCTTTTGCTTCCTTAACCACAGTGTCACCATCTTATTTTCTATGCATCTGCCTACTTTTTATCACTGCTTCATTTTACATCTCAGCAGGCCTGACTACCCTGAAAAATATACCTGCATAAAACCTGCAAGGAACAGAGAACATACATAAGTAGGGGTGAAAACGGAAAAGAGAGCTCTCTGCACTCTTATCACACCTTTTAGCATCTATCAGTTTCAGTTCTCCTGTGATTCATTCAACCCTTCACTATGTAAAAGGCCAAAGAGAAGCTGCAGTGATACTAGTACTCAAGATGAATATCAAGGAGGCAGGGACTCAGAGGAGAGCAATATTCAAAAATCCCGTGGGAATAAAGGTCACAGGAAAAGAAGGAGAGATTAAATAGGAGCAGCATAGAGCAATCAGTCAGACAAGTTCCTGCATCAGAGTGGTCTTTGAATAGTAAACGATAGGAAAGGAACTATAAAAACAAGAACACAAAGCATTTTATGAAGATATTGCTTTCCTGTGTTGCATTTGCAAACCTGGGCAAACCAAAATGTTGTTTTGTAAAAAAGATAACCAAGCTTTTGTGTAGCATCAGTTAAAACAAATGCAGAGGAAGCTGTATTATGCTTTCCTAAAGGGCAAGGCATATTTACTTGAGCCCATTATTGAGTTCACATAGCTAGAGAGTTTCCACTGTGTCTTCAACAGAAGGTGCAGGGCAGGAATAGAGCAGTTTCTTTCTGTGAGAGATCATCCTGGAACCAATACATGTGTCCCGACCCACCACAAAATTATTCTTTTGTCTGCTGCCATTTGTTTTCTGTTTCCTTATTGTATCAAGAAAACTTTTGCTGCTGCTACCAAATGCCATCAGTGGGACATCATGAGAAATTTGTCCCTGCCAAAGTGTGGAAGTTGAAAAAAGTCAAAGCAATTCTGCCTTTCCCTTTTGTTTTTCCCTTAGATACATCTGTGACACTGAGAGCTGTTTTCATACATCCAGAAAACAGATTTTTGTACAGTTAGGTGGTGTATATTTTTAATTTGGGGAAAAAAGAAGTAAAAGCAAGTTTTAGACCCTGTGATAGGTGGGAAATGTGATGAACTTAGAGGAGCATCAGGGGACACTGGTTGGCCACTTTAATTTTCTTTTTCAAACCTTTTGTTTATTTTTCTCTTGTCCTTCTGATTCCTAAAAATTGAGCGGAATTTTTGGTTGCTTTTCTTTTTGACTCCTCAAGTTGTTTTATAGAAAGCATAAAGCCACTGTCCTTTCTTAAAGAGAATATGCATTAATGCTACTATGTGTTGTATGTGATACTGTTGTAGGCACTAAACTGTGAATGCTGGCAGGTAACTGGGGTCTAATGTCTGTGTGTGGTAAATGTCCAAAACTGAACTTTTGAACTCTCAAGCAGAAGACTGCTACTTGCTAGCTGCACTGCGTAGGCTGGTTGTAACTTTTATTAACACCTGCACTGAACAGAAGTGTCAAGTCATGAATCCTCTAATTAATAAAGAGACATAAGACAGAGTCTGTAATTAGAAAGCCGATCACATGTTGTGCTTCTGCAGACAGACTAGCTGAGAAAAACGTCAGGCTAATGGTGGAAAAAAAATGGTTCCCAAAACAGTGGTCTTAGAAGGAAAAATGGTAAAGTTAGAGATCCTGGATAGAGGAAAGAACCTATAAGTGGGGAGTTCCTGGAGATGGGCGAGATACATGAAGAAGAACACCAGGAGATGCCCAATGCCTAGGACACCTGGAACTGACAACTGTGAGTGTGAAATGACACAACTTTCTGACTGACCTTCCCAGATCAGCAATGACCTTCATGTTGGGAAGGGAAATTGAGATCTAGTGAACATAGCAAGCGAGCAAGTGAATATATAAGGTAGCCAAATAGCATAAAACCTCTGATTTCATTGGCTCTTGAATAAATCTCAATATCCAAATCCACTATGAGTTGTGTTTTACTTCGTCCTGCCTGCGACAGGTACTATATTAGTACCACAGCTAATCAGTTGACAGCTTCAATGGTTATCTGTAGATTCATTAGCAGTTGCTGCTGTGACTGCAATTAGATACCTCATAAAAATACCAAGTTATCTGAAATCTCCACTTTGCTGTATAGTGAACTAAAGATGTTGATATTTTTAAAGCAAAATTATTATACTTTTAAATATTTTTTATATTTTCATACTTTTTTCCCAAATACATATATATTAATAAGTTTTAGACTATTACCTCCTTTTATTTTTAACCTTTACATCCTTTCCATCAGTCTGAAACCCTGTGGACTACTTTTGGAAGCTGCCTCTTTGTACATGTTTCCCAGCAGGCAGGCAGCTCCTGAAATCTGCAAGTGAGAGCTCTCCTTCCCAGCTAATGGCTGCATGCTGACTACCTATAGCTTTCTGACCCTGTTTCCACAGAAACCACTAGAACATGTTAACTTTAAGCAATCTTATTTGAATAATGGAATGTGTTCAACTTAAACAATATCACTTTTGGTAAAGAAACTACTGTTCTTTTGTTTTTAGTTCTGCATTATGTGCCTCCCAGCCATTTCATGATTCTTTGTCACTTCCTTCTCTTTTTTAGATAGTAACATTTGCATCAAGCACCTTAAACTAATTAGATGATACAGTATGTGGTCTCCCTCTAGTAATGTAAAAGTCTAAAGTTTCAAAAGAGTAAGCCAGTTTTAAAACCAGTCTTACCTCTTATTATTTTGGTATGAACAGAAAGATGAATGAATAACAACCCGAATAATTATTTATGGAAGAGAACAAAAGAATGGACTCCAAGTCTCAGTCCCATCATCTATTGCAGACAAATGTTATATAATCCCTCTGATAAACCAATACATCCCCATAGGAAAGTACCTTTTCTCCCATACATCTCTGGGAAGATGTTTAGAAGCTCACTTCTGGCAAGTCCAGACACTTTCTTTAGACTTTTACCTTAAATTTATAAGCCTATTTGTTCTTTTGAGAAGTGTATCTTTTAGGTTATATCAGTAAGAACATATTTTTTAATTTTTTTTTTCCCCAGGACAAGCAACACATCTTATTAGAGAGGCCTTTCCTGCAATGCAGAACCCTCCAACTAGATCAGATTACTCAGAGCCCTGTGCAGCATATTCATGTGTGACCAGTTACACCTGCTCCTAGCAAAAGACTTGACCTGTGATCTCTGTGATCACATCTCATTACTCAACAGTTATGCCTCTGCCTTCATTTCCCACTCCCACCTTTATCTCCCACTTCTAAATGCTGTATAAGTTGTTGCCTAAGTGGCAGCAGTCTTCATTTTTCTTAACCTCTATTGGCAATATTATAACTGAGATCCTTTTTTATTGTGTATATATCTTTTTCATGTATACAACATATAGTTAACTCACTCTAGCATGATTTTCTTCCTTTCTAATTTTCAATTTGCATATCCCCATTTATAACAGAAAATCTCCTTAATAATTCCCAAGTAGATAATCTCACATTCTGTACTGTAGCACTCCATACAGTTTTTAGTATTTCAATAATCCAGTTCTTCTGATGTACTCTTATGATTTCCCTCTGGACCAATGATGTATCTTCAACAAGTTCAATTTCTGTGTTCCTACTTTTTATTGCCAACATGCTTAATTACAGTATTACCATTAATAAGATTGGCCAGCAAAAATAGCAAAATTGTATTATTTGATGAACTAGCCTTACCTGGATTCACTAGAAAAAAAATTAAATGCTAATCAAATAAATGAATTTGAAAGTTATTAACATATAAATGAGAAGTTGAGGAATGTAAGCGTAGCGCACTGTATCCTGCTGAAAGGTAGGACTACCAGTACTGTTATAATGCAACACTGAACAGTGTCCATTGGGGCTATTATGATTTGGTGATTACTAAAGAGGATTTGGAGTAGTACTTTTAACACAGCCTATCAGTCTGTATTAAAACAAATAGGTTAATAAAACCAAATAAAAGAGCTGTAATGGAATATCTATGTGTCTTAGGTGAACACTAATATAAGAGGTAACTAGTAAGTTCCGCAGTTTATACTCCAAGCCACAACTGGATTCAAGATAGGGTAAAAATCAATATGTAGTATCTTATTTTTTGATGATTGTAAATAGTTCATATTGAAATAATGCAGTAAAATGCTACATTATTTATCTTCAATGCTATCTTGCCTTATGGTAAACAGCTAGTGCCTCCATCATATTGTAGAGAGTCAGCTTCACAGAGGTTAAATTTCCCATGAAGTAATGCAGATTTGCAAGTTTTACTAATCCGGTGGGGACTTTTAGAACACTCACAAATATCATGGTCTACATACGTGCCAGTTAAATAAATTATGACCAGAAATGTCCACATGGTTGTAGTAGCAAACTCTTTTACTTCTAAAGTAGGCTGCACACAAACTCTATTCTGAGTGATTCCTGGGGTGTTTTAACTGTCATGGTGTGCCTGGAAATTGTTTGAAAAAGTGACAGACTGAATGCACCAAAAGAATGCTGGGGTATGTCCTATCAAACCATGAGGATACATAATAATTTTCTTGAGACCAAGGATGTTCCCAGGTTAAGTTACAAGGTGAGATGTATCATTAGCAAGTTCGCAGATGCCACCAAGTTAAGTAAGAAAATTCACATGAGGATAGGAAAGCTCTACAGAGAGACTTAGATTGGACCATTGGGCCAACATTAATGATATGAGCTTCAACAAGGCCAAGTTCCAGGTCCTGCACTTGGGCCACAATAACCCCATGCACCGCTACAGGCTTGGGGAAGTGTGGCTGGAAAGCTGCCTGGCAGAAAAAGACCTGGGGGTTCTAATTGACAAGCAGCTGAATATGAACCAGCAGTGTGCCCAGGTAGCCAAGAAAGCCCATGGCCTCCTGGCTTGTATTATAAATAGTGTGACCAGCAGAAGTAGGGAGGCGATTGTTCCCCCTGTACTCAGCACTGGTGGGGCCACACCTCAAGTATCATGTCTGGTTCTGGACACTTCAATACAAGGGAGACATTGAGACGCTGGAAAGAGTGCAGAGGAGGGCAACAAAGCTGGTGAAAGGCCTGGAGCATAAATCTTATGAAGAGCAGTTGAAGGAGCTGAGGCTGTTTAGTTTGAGGAAGAGGAGGCTGAGGGGACACCTCATCACTCTCTATAACTGCTTGAAAGGGCACTGTAGAGAGGTTGGTGCTGGTCTCCACTAGAACAAGAGGAATGGCTTCAGGCTCCAACAAGGTAGGTTTAGACTGAACATTAGGAAAGAGTTTTTCACAGAAAGAGTGGTTGGGCGTTGGAATAGGCTGCCCAGGGAGGTGGTTGAGTCACCATCCTTGGATGTGTCTAAGAGTTGTTTAGATGTTGTGTTGGGGGATATAGTGTAGGGGAAAACTTTGTAGAGTAGGATAGATGGTTGGACTTGATGATACCAAGGGTCTTTTCTGACCGAAATTATTCTATGATCATTAGCTTTTTGGTGTTGGTCTGTGCCATGATGGTATAAATTTAAAACAAAAAAGAAAAGCTTTGATTATTTCACATTCTTCCAGCATTATTTGTGCTTGATATAGCTTTTTATAAGGGAATAGAACTTGCATTAAGGTATTTTTGCCTCTGTCCCAAGGAAATGTGGGCAGATTGTTCTAATCTGGAAATATGTAAACTATGCTGAACGAAAAATTGTACTCTTCAAATACCATGGCTGCCGTGAGCTCATCTTTTCCAGATCTCCGTTACTGGAGACAGGGAAAAAGCAGATGAATCAGATTAATGGCACTGTTTTTCCATAAGGCCTGGGGATTTCCTTGGCAGGTTTCTCTTTTGAGCAAGTTCCCCATCCCTCTTCTGCTCTTTCTTCTAGCTCCTCTTTTTCAAGAATGAGAAGCCCCTTAGTTTTCTATGCTCTTCTCTGGAACCCACCCGTTATCCTAGTACTGCAAAAATGCTGCATTGTACCTTATTTCAGACCTTGATCAGGCTTATACTGGGTAGGGGCTCATTACTTAAGGGCTGGTGAATTGGCTGTGGGGACATTACAGACCAATTCAGCCTATATTCAGATGTAATTAGTGTGTGTCTGTTCATATATATGTGTGTGTGTGTGTGTATAAAGGTAGTGTGATTATTTTCTTCCCTTACTGTAAGTGCATAAGAATTCTAGATGCAGCTTGTCCTTGAAGTTGTCTCTGTGGGTGTAGTCTTGACAGCTTATTTCCATTTGATCACTTTTTTGCTATTTGGGGAAAAAAAATGTTTGCATCTGCAGATACAAACAATCATTTTCTGTTAGCATACAATTTTTACTGATATCACAATCTGATTTTGAAAACTTCTCCCTGAGCCTTTGGTTATCCTACCACAACTACTATTTACTTAAAGTAATGTCCTGGTTTGAGGTAAAACAGGACTAATTTTCTGTTCAGTAATTTTACTTTTTTCAACTGGGCCTCTTCTAACTAATGGAACTCTGAAATTAACAGGATATTGTTCAGAAACTGTTCACTCTCACTCTCACAGCTACTCTATGCTGAAGGGCCTTGCTCCTGTGCTTCCATGTGCCTTTGCTTCCAGTAAGTCACACAAACCATTTCATCATGAGACGGCATGACATGTGTCTTCTCTACATCTTATCTGTACTCCTTAATAGTACTCATGTACTTGAATTTTTTTTTATCTTAAATGGTGTACTTGGAGCCTCTCTGCTTTCCAAAATGGTGGCTGCTCTTTCCAGTTTGTCTTCTGCTGACTTGTTACAGAGATGGGAACAGAAACAAAAGCTTTTCTCATTTCAATAATATGTTATTTGTGAGACCTTGCATGAATCCACCAGAGAGAAAGCCAGCTTCCCCTAGCTCATCCCTCCTGTGTATTTTGAATATATTACCAAGTGATAAGTACAAATGTTTGGTGAATCCCCGTTCACTGACAGCAGAAATATTTTTTTTTCATCTGCTAAGCATGTGTTCTTCAAACTAAAGCTTTTTCTTCTTATGTTTTTAAGGTCCCTAAGCTCTCCCTGTAATTATTTGACCAAATAGTTAAGAGGTCAAAACTGAGAGGCTTGTAAGTCCAGCTTTCCTGCTTTTTGATAAGACACATAATCAAATTGTAGGAGCATAGATATAAAAAGGAGGACCAAACAAGGTAAAGTAGATGCCCACATAATTCTGGATCCTGGTACTGCCCCAGAACACCAGCAATATGTAAATTTCTCGCTTTGCTACCTTTCATTAATCCTAGACATCATGTCCATCTGACTGCTGACAGTCCCTCTGGCAAAAACCTTCTGCAGTTGTTAACAGATACATTCTATGTAACACAGTACTGAAATAAGCTGTTTCTGTTTCCCTGAACATACTTTAAACATTTTTATCTTTTAATCATTCATAGAGGGTTTCTCCTTCCCCATCTCCACCCCACAAGATCATTGTTCCTTTGATGTTTCTTCATAGCACTGTGAAGCTGCTTCATGTAATCTCTCTGCTGCTTTACACCTACATCCCTCCCAATGAAGGCAGCTGACCTGTTTGCAGATAATTGCTTTTGGCTATTACCAGCTTCAGGATTGGCTGAGAGAGGCCTGCACTGGGCTTCTGTGTGTATCTTGACCCTGTGTCTTCACTCTTTTGCTCTGAGTTCTTCTACGTATGTCTCTTCTGCAAGGCAGAAGGTATGGTTTCCTAATGGTGTCATTTTTCTCCTTCTTTGAAGCAATAGCACCCAGCAGTAAGGAAATCTGACTAAGATGTACAGGGCTGTTTTATATAGTTTCACAAATCATTCCTAACCCATTGCTTTATTAGCTTAATTGGATGGGGTATCAGACAAAAATAACACTTTCAGGCCATCAGG
>JAOXNG010000001.1:202574723-202587298 GCA_028566535.1 Scolopax minor
GGTCAAGACTGCAAATCTAATAATTAGGAAACAACACATTATTGCAATGAAACAATATTTAACTATTCACACCATTTATTTCATAGCATATTTTATCTCACTAGAGTGTTAAGACCTCCAAAATATTCTTTTCATATTTCCAGTCATATCTGTACTTCACTGTGACTTCTTGTTTTCACAAGACAAGCAGCTCCTGGCCAGTCTTTTCAACTTCGGCAAAGAAAATGATAACAGGATCATCCTTGGCTACACTGTTGCTAATGGATGGTTGGTTTGGCCTATTTTTCCACACAGGGTGATTGCTAAAGGAGAAGCTGAACTGGGGTGTTAGACAATTCTTCTTTAGTTCAGTGATCTGGATATTTTCATAGGAGATAGGAGCTCATATTCCCGATTTCCTTCAACTAAAGTCTAAAATCCTTATCTTCTTCTGCACCATGTGTGGCAGTTACTAGGAAATCATCAGGGTAAAAGAGAATCTGTTGCTCTTCTGGCAGATGTGTCTCCAATTTCAAATCACAACCTTGTTGTCCTCTCTCAAACACAGTTCTTTGGAATAATAACAGCAGTCATTTACCATCTGGAAAGAAATTGGGCTTTGGACTCTTTAGAGGGCTTAAAAAATATTTCTATAGGCCTGAAAGTCTGTCCTCTCTGAGGATAAAGAATGAAACAGAGAGACCATTCCCTTTTTCCATGCTTAGATTGTCCCCAATGATTCTCTCCATAATAAGCTCAATATATGTAGAGATGACTGTCCTTATGATGTAGCTAACTCTTTTCTTACCCTGTGCAGAAAGATATGCCTATCTTCAAAGATATTGCACTTTAAAGGTAGAGTCCATTTCATGTTCTATAGTCTGTCATTTCCAAGCACCTACATATCCTATAATATTTATTACTGGATGGTAACTAGACAAATATGCAAATATCGACAGAAGAACTGGCTGTCAGTATTTACATTTGCTAAGAAACATCAACTTTTCAGAAAAAAAAAAAAAGTCTCACTCACAGTACTGGAACATTTGTTTATTCTAAACTACCAATAAAGTAATTTTTTTCAAAACTATTTCATTTAAGCTCAATTAAAATATTATATCTGATCTTACAGTGACCTTTAAGAATAAATCATCTGTTCAGACACACTACATCTAACTCTAGCCTATACACAACAATTAGATTTCCAAGCAAAAAGGTTCAGACTTCTATTCTGATATAGTTAAATTTCTGACTCAAAAAATATTCTGAATTGGATGAAATAATAGTTTTCTAATGAAAAATATTCCATGTTTTGTATAACTCTACTTCTAAGGATTTGATTCCTTAGATTTTTCTGATGTATTGAATTTAAATTTATTTGTTTTCTGCAGGAAAGAAAAATCAAATTCTGTTAATACCTTGAAACCAGAAGAAAATGGTTATACATCTTGTTATATGTAATTGTTATATGATCTTTATAGATCATAATGTGAGGTTTTTTTAAGGTACTAGAAAGTAATTTCAATTGATGTACTCTGGCATGCTGTTGAGATATTTTTTTTAAAGTGGCAAAAATGCCAGATTTATACAGTAGAGTCTCATATTTTCCCATATTTTTCCTGTTTGTGTATTAAAACATTTTTCTTATTTTACATTAATGCCACATTATAGCATCTACTAATGAAAATGGATATAAAATAAATTATATCACTCCAACCATAGACATGCACTTTAAAGCTCTGAAAAATTACCAGAATAACAAAAATTACCTTAGATAAGAACTAAATATTTCATATTTATGTCATATCAAACATTTATATATTTTCAGGCAGAAATCTTCCTTGAAGTAAGAAAAAATATTTCATTTTATTCTGTGTTGAGCTCACAAAAATGGCAGCTGCCAGTATGTGTTTGCAAGCTATTTTGAAAGTAATTTACCTGATGGTAAATGATAGACTTTCAGGATCTCCATGATTCAGTTTAGGTGTGTAAATGTATGCATGGAGAAGAGAAATTATGTGAAAAAATGTTGTGAGCAGAGTTTTTATTTTCCCAGGAGTGGAACCTGAATCAATATGTCAGTGAGTTTTTATTTCCACATAGTCAAACAGCAGCTAGTTTGCAGATATGCACTGCAACCTCCTGAAAGCTGATGAAAACCAGCAAACCTTTTCTTTGTTTTATAGTACTTTAACATTTATTGGGGAGATAACACAATAGAAACACAGTTTGTTGAGAATACACTTGTGTTGAATAAATAGCTTCAGTCCCAAATATATTTTGTGGACAATCACAAAAGGTATTTTTTTTCTCAAAGTAGAATTCTCTAAATAGTTGAGGATTTCTCTTAGCATGTAGGAGGATGACACTTAAATCCTTGCTCTTTTGACTTGGCTGTGGGATTTGAACCTAGAAATTGAATATGCTATGTCACTCTCAGTCCTCCTGTGTGACAAGCCAGCTTCTAACTAGCAAAACAAATTTTAAACTATTTTTCTTTCTTTCTTTTTGTGATTTGAATACATCCAGTTCCTATGACAACAAGAACTTGAATATGGACCTTTCAAGTTCTTCTAATATCTATCAGCTAGTTGGAGACAAAATATTCTTATTTATTTCTGATTTAAAGATAAAGAAACAAACAAAAAAACCCAAATCAAACCAAACCAAACCCCCAAAACCAAACCAACACAAATGCACAAAACCAAAGCCTCTTGGTTTTTCTCCACAAAAAAAATATAAACCACTTCCAAAATCCTAAAGTTTTACATAGAAAATACAATTTTTATTTTCTAACTTTCCCTACTGCCAGTGGTCAACTGCTACAAATGAATAAGTGCAAACTCTTTTTATATGGTTCTTCCTGGATGTACTGGTTGAGATAATGAAGGTTTAGAATTATGGCTTGTCAATTGTCCCTCCTCCTACTGGATGTCTGTCATTTGTCCTTTATCCTACTGGGTGCCAAGTCCCAGCTCTAGACTTTACCACTGCCATGTATTACCCATGCAGGTCAATTTTACATTCAGGAAGCAGAAGTGTAGTGCTAGATAATTATGGATCATACAGAAGGATGAAAGGCATAAATATTTAACACAGAAAGATGAAATATGAGAATAAGACAAATAAAAAGCATAACAGCTGCGAACAGAATGTATCTGGAGATAGGATGAATTTCAGGAAAAAGATGTAGAATAAAATAATATACACATAGGTCAAACTAACATTAAAGTGGGTTGACAACAAAAAGGAATGCAACAATGGAAGTCTTGGTTAATCTGAAAATGTTGTACTGCACATGTCATAAAAAGGATCATGCTCTTCCCAGGTCACTTTCTGTGCTAACAGGAAAAACCCCAAAGAATTCAAAGAAGTTGAATTAAGATGCAGAGAAATCAAGTCCTGAGAGTGCAATCATTTTTCTGAGTTAGTAGGTAGATGAGGAGGACATGATGGTACACAGCCCTTCTTGAGAAGAGATATAGGGCAACTTGAGACGTGTTCTCAGATCAATGTCCTTCATGGCAGAAAGAGTTCAAACAAAGGGATGATATATGGTGCCCTGCTCCTCTAGACTCCTTGAATTGCCTCAGAGCTCTCTGCTTTTCATTAAATACAGTACCTGTCCTGACTTCATAAAAAAGTTCAGCTGTGTCCTGCACTCTTATACTTCAACTATGCATCCTAATTTATCTAAAAGTCTCTAAATTTACACTCAAAAGCTGCCTCTATTTAATTGCACCAACTTAATCCTCACTCAGTCCTTTAAACCTTACCCCAGTCCCCCAAGGCGTTTAGCATTTACTACCTAAGTCCCCTGGTCACAGCCTTCTTTCCCACAGACATTAGTATTGCCAGTCATGCCAAAACTGTAGCTATGTTGCATCCTGCACCACCTTAGTTACCAGGATCTTTTGCTGCTCTCCCTAATTGACCACTGGGGCCAGGCAAGCCCTGACTCTTTGGTAACAAAAATGACCCAGTTCTTGCATTTTCTGAGGATTTAAAAGTCCAGGATGAAGACAACAGTTATCAAAATCTACCTGAACAAGAGATTGGGGAAGAATTGCCCTCTGTCTTTCAAAAGACACTTTTCCAAAAAAGCAACAAAATGACTTAACCCTATTCTGTGGTGGTAAGACTAAAGCTATACACCAAAGGCTTCTGTCTTGCAAAAGGCCCAGCGCTGAGGAAGCATGATTTTTTTCTAAGCTGATCGTACATTCACTGTAGTCAAGGAGAAATATGAATTGCAATGCTCCAGTTCAGAAACAGCAAGCTGTCTGAAGGATGATATCCCTTCAGGAGTAGCCTCATGTCGCCATTCATTCTCCTCCTCCCCTTTGTGTATGTAAAAACTCAAATCACTATGCTTTCCTTCTTTAAGACCAAGTTAAAGCCAACAACTTTGTGCAAAATTGAGCTGTTTTTCTGGCAACTAAAACATCTGGGTTAAAACTAGGCAGATCAGCTACCTGGGTGAACATTAAGGTAAGAAAGCACATGCCCTGCTGATCTTGAGGCATAAAGGGAAAGCAAAACAAGCCTTCACCCCAAAATCTAGAGTGAAGATTGTCCAAGAAAGAAAGGTCATTCTGTTGACATTTCATCATCTGGTGATGGTAAAGGGCAAAGAGATAAAAAAGGACTGATGAACAAACTAGGAGAGATGATAGTAACAACTGAGGCACCTGAATGTAAAAAGAAGTTGGAAGGTAAATGTTAGTAACACAGAACTGTACCAGACAGCTCTGAATGTCCCTGCATCAAGTTCTCACTCCACTGCTGGCTTTTACTTCTAAAACTGAAGCACAAAAGCTAAAGGAGAAGAAGACAGCAGGGCACCATATGCAACCTTTATGAGAAACAAGAAACTCCTTAAGATTTTTTGTGAGCTAAAGAGTTAGTTCACAACACTGCACTGTCTCTGCTGAGAACTGAAAACTGCAAGTAAAGCTACCAGAGTTACCTTGATCACCTCATGAAGTATCAGTGTGGTGCAAGGCATGGCTTGTAGAAGCAGGTTGGAAGGCAAAAAGTAGCATTACTAATAGCATAATGTATGTTTCTTTTTTTTTTTTTTTTTTTTTTAATTAAGCTAATTTAAAATGGCATATTATGCTTCCCGAACTGGTTATCGTTATCATATTCATCTGAGTTGCAAGAGTTTTCTTTAGTTCCTTAATTAAAATATTGCTTCTTAAGCTACTTTATTCACATTTGTGAGTGTGAAAAATTAGCTCCCAGAACACCAGGAAGTTTAGTATAACTCTCCCAAGAGTTTTTGTAGTAATCTCCTCAAATTTGAATCAACTCTTGTTGCTGCCAATCAAGACCCGGCAGAAGAGTTGCAGTGGGAAAACTGGCCATGTGGAATAAGAGCCTGTGGTGCAAATAGAAACTAAGCTGAGATCTCTTGAGTCCCAGTCCTACCTTAACTACAAGACTACCACATGCCTCATATTCAGCAGATGTGGGTACTCCTGTTTAAGTCATAGTTTCTATAATCTCTTTTCCTTTCACTTTTGATGTCATCTTTGCTGGTGCGGATGTGAGAGAACTAAAGAGGGAGATTATCAGCAGCAAAGCTGACCTGCACAAGATATCAAATAAGCAACTGAAAAGTGAAATTATCTGTTGTGTGTAATTTCTTGTACTTAACAGAGGAACATATTTATCAGAGAGCTAGCTAATACAATATACGTTAAATCTAGCCGCTGATGAAATTTTAGCTCATAAACATCTACACTATTATAAATTTGTGCTTCTGCAGTACACACAATACTTAAGTGGGATTGATTCACAATGAGGCAAATATATTATGGTTTGAAAAAGCTAAAAGTCCATTAATTCAAGTGAGATAAACTCCTTTTTCTAAAACCAGACCCATAAAATATGTCACTAGAAATGGGGAAAATTTGACAAAGTACCACTGAGGATTAATTACATTTTTGGAGTGGCTCTATGCTACATATAGAATGCAAAAAACATTGACCACTTTTCATTTTTAATGAAAATGTGTACGTTTTCTGCCATGGTCAGAGAGTTCACTATGCTTAATTAACTAATGATTTTGTGATGCTGATTTTTTAGCCATTAAATGTTTTTTGGCCAAGTTGCTCCATCCTACCTATAAAAAAACAGCAGAGAAAAGGATTGCAAGACTGACTTTAGGCAATATTTCAATTCCCTTAATCCTAAAAAATAAAACTAATCACGCTAGTCTTCTCTCTTGCTGTAAATGAGAACAATTTAAAGCAGCCCTCTCTTGTAACAACTGGTATCAAAAGCCAGTCTCAAAAGTGGAGAAATGACAGTTTTGCCTGACAATCTAATCGTATTTAATTCAAAATAACTTGAGTTCAGCTAATTTCTGCTGAGCTGATGGCACTGTTTCACTGGAATTTACCTACATTTTTTGCAGGTCTGAGACCTTGAAAAATGAGGGACCCTAAGCCAAGGGCAAACATGTCCCAGAACCCTGGTGGTTGAAATATCACAAAAAAATTAATTGTTGTGGCCCAAAATGAAATCTAGTGTATACATCATTTTGAGTGGGGTAATGTAGTTAATTCATATCATTTTGAAATAAAGAAAAATAAAGTGTTGCTGGTTCAGTCTGAAATGGTTGATTCAGTTGCCTCTGAAATACTGAAAAACCATTTTAGTTTAAAAAATGAAAAATGATATTTCAAAATAAATAAAAAATATTACCTTACAGCTGTCAAAATGACACATTTGGACACATTTCTGAAACAAAATATTAAAATGAAGTTATATTTACAGAATTTGAAATATCATTTTTTCTCATATATGTACTAAAATTTATATAGCTCTAAAATTTATTTTTTGGAACTAAATTGCCATTGGTTAAAAACATATCCAGCTCTGTGGATAGGGCACAAAGAGTCTTCACAAAAGCAGTATTCTATTGGTTTTTTGTTTTGTTTTTGCTTTAATGTAAGTAGTATTGTAAATATTTATTAATTAGGAAATCTGTCTTGATTTTTTTTCCTGTCTGTCTATTCCACTGAAATTTCCCAGATAATACTCCCCTGTTAGGGATCCTAGAGATGAATTCTTTGTTCGTTATTGTTCTTTTGTTACCCTTGGTACCAATGGCCTAGAATCATAGAAGTAGATGACATTTTACAGGTTTTATAAGGATTCTAAAAAAGTCACAAACAAAAAAACAAGCAGATAAACTCTTTAGTCTGTTCTTACATGGCAGTTTTCACCCAGAGTTTACCATTATCTACAAATGTGTAATATAAAAGATGCTACCCCTATGGGGAATTCAATATCTGATCCTAAGGAAACCAGGACTATTACTACCCAATATACAGATTTTCTCTGAAGTGCTACAATGTGGCAAAAAACCCAGTTCCCAGTGTATCTTATAAAAGTTGAGCTCATTATTATAACCTTTCTTGAACATAGATTTACCTTTAACTATAAGAATTCTCAAGAATCTCACGCAGAGCCAACAGTTCTGTTTTATCCACCTTTTCTACCCTGGCAAATGATCACAAAATGGCTGTATTTATGGAAATTTAAGTTCTGGTGTATTCTCCCTTCCTCCACTGACACCAAAGAAAGAGTATGTAAGAGTAATCACAGTAGCCATAGGCTGGCCTATGTTATGTATTTATATTAGTACCTGCCTTCAGTCAGTCTGAATTATTTTCACCATTATCATTTAAAACATTGAAACAATATATTTCTTTCACTTTGCAAGGCTCACAGGACTACCTGGACTATCAGTGCAAGGAAGGGAAATCCATGAAGAAAATGATTAATTCTGAGAAATGGCAAATTAAATTATTGATTGAGAGGATTCCTCTTCACCTAGTTCCAGAAAAAAATAATTTGTCTGCTTTTGAAAAGCTTTCAAACATCTAAAAGTCTTCTTTCCATTATCTAAAGGAAATATTGTATAAAGAGACTATAAGAAGCATTTAATTTTATCATACACAATTATCTTAGGTTGTGTGCAATGCTTCGTATTGGGAACTGGCCATTATTGATACTGTCATGTATAATGTAGTCCTCTGTAATGAACTTTTAAATATAATAAAGATCTTTGTACTATTATGCATTATATTTTTTTGTTTTCACCACACCAAAAACGAAGGCAAAAGGGGCCCTTATCGTACACTGTTTAGCTTTTACTGAGATTCAGTAAAAACCACAAAACTTGCTGAAGAAGATTCTCCTTTGCTTCTTTGCTCCAACAGAATTCCAAGTGAAAAGTAAATATAATGTAATACCTCAGTATGAAAGGGAAGCTATTGAAAAATTTTATTCATTTTCATAATTCACTTGGTATATCCCTACCTAACTTTAAATCTCAGTGATGTCAACAAGAGACTGCAATCTATCAGAGAAACCCTCCTCTAAATCTCTTAGAACTGCACATAATTGTGTGGATTTCCATAATTGATCTAGGATGCAGAGGGGTGATAATCCAGGAAACAACAGAAAAAATAATGAAGTACCCGGAAAAGCAAATTTGTACAGCATGAAAATTATCTTCCCAGCTGTGTGTTTAGCAGAAAATTCTACAGGAATCTTTCTCAGTCCTGAGTATAGTAATAATGCAGAGGAAATACAGAGGAAGCTGCCCAGCAGCCCCCAAAGCAGCGCTTAGAGAGAGCTTAGCAGAAGCAGGATCCTTGACACGGTCCTCTGCTTAGTACTGACTGCATACTACTTTGCTTCTGGAAATTCTGATAAACTCATGAATATTCCATAGGAGATTAAATTTGAAAACAAAAAGAACAAAATATTCTTAAGGAAAGGCCTAAGACATTTAAAAGAATAATTGACTAGTCTAAGCTTGTCTAACCTAGTCAAAGTTGTCTGTAATACAGGAGTGAAGGCTACCAGAATGGATTTATTCTACCAAAAATACAGTTCCTAACAGAAACAGACCTGGTGATGTCTGTCCTTTTCCATCAGCTATAGATGAACACTAGAAAATACGTTTATAATATGTATGCCTCACTATTTTAAATAGCTGAAGTTTCATGACATTAAACTCGTGATAAGGGTAGAGAGTAGATTGCTTTTGGAGAATAAAATTCTTTTGGTTCAGTAGAATAGGACTAAATTGATTTAACCTGATCCGTGTCTAAACCAAGCAATCTCAGCACAAAATGCATGTGTAGATAAATCCAGACAAAGCCAGAACTGTAAGCCTGTAAGTTATACTTTCCAGAAGATTTTTACCTCCATGAAGTATATTTCTAGGAGTGTTAGATGGAGCCTGAGATGTAAGAGTACTTATTACCCTACAGAAAACCTGTGACAAGTGCAGCTGACTGGAAAACTACTCGCTTTATTTTTTCTTTTCTAGGGAATTCAGACATTTTCTTGTTCTGTGGCACAGTATAGTTAGAGGTGAACAATGAGATGTGATGTTAAAGAAGTGTGAGTGTGAGGGGAATAAGTGTATCACTCTCCAGAGAAACCAGCACTCTATCTCATGGAACCATTATGTGGGATGTAGTTGTACCACCAAACTTGAATACCTTAATCCTAAATACTGAATCCTTGGGGACTGCTTGTCTCAAATTACTGTTGCTTCTTTGGTCTTTCCACAGGGTCAGGGATGAGATCTGGGTAAAGCTGCAAATCCCAGGTCTTCTCGCTCTGTCTTCTGCAGTAGCTGCGTGTCCTGAAAATTATCCTCTCAAGCCTCCCCTGCCAGACAGTGTGCCTCATGCAGGGCACATAGGTACTCTCATGGCCCACACTTTGAGGGAAAGCCTGCAACCAGACTGATTTAAAATATCAGCGGGAATTGAACATTTCCATGAAAGGAACTGGTTTTATTGACAGAATCAGGCTTGTTGTCCCATACATAACAGGTACAATGCCAGGTAGAGCCAGCAGTGTTGAGAATGCAGGTGGAGGTGTTAGCAATAATACAGTAGGTGTCCCAGAGCTGCTACACTAGGAGTAATATGCCAGGAATATGGGCAGATTTATGTGGAGGTTACTGTATTTTTGGTAAAGGTTTGTTCACTTAAAGCTCAGGAGGCTAGGAGGCTTTCAGTTAAATATTTTAGACTCAACCAATTCCTATTTTCCAACGAAACACTATTTCATCAAAAAATATCTCAGCAATTCTTGTAGTATATGATCTACTTAAATTTCTGTCTCAGAACTAGCTGGTGAACAGACTGAGAGGGAAAAACATCTCCTATGGCCAGATACAGCTTTATTTTTTAATTATTATTTATTTGTGACATCTGGAGTTTTGCTATGCTTGACAGCACCCTTGGGCTTTGCATTACCAACCCCAAACACTATTGCTTCCTGAATGCTGTTACTGTCAAAGGAAGTAACCTCACACCTTTTTTTGTTGAATACACACCTGGCCACCTTAGTATAGTGTCTGCCATAGAAGTCAGTACCACTACAATAAAATGTATATAACTAAATTAATGTGCTTGCAGAGTGCAGAAAAGAATAGCTTTTTATTTTCTTAACTCAGTGTGAATTTTTGTTTTCTGATAATGGAAAGCCTTTCCAAATATGATATCTGCAGAATGCTTTCTCCTGGTTTGAATTCTGTTTTTTTCAGCACAGTTTAAAGTTGCACAGTCTGACATTTGTGAGTTGTTCACACCACATACTGTTTTCAATTGCTTATGTTGCCATCTTTTCAGGCTTCTGTGCTTTTTGCTATTTATGACTTCAGGGACTCTTCTAATAACCTCCTTATTATCCTCCATTATTGTCAGGAAAAAGCAGTTGCAGAACTTTGCTGATCATCCCACAGAAAAGGCAGGACTCGTTGTAGCATAGGGAGGTTTTTTAGACAATATATAAACAGATGTGCAAATAAGAACTGGAATTCAGCTATAAAGCTGAAATGTAGGCACTTCCACTTGTGTCCAAGTCAAAACCTGAAAAGATAACACTAAGAAATCAAGTACAAGTTGAAGATCTAGAGTAGTTTCTTTACAAATACATCTTCATGGATAGGGATGTCCTTCACAGATAATATGAGTAGCTTTGCAGTTTACTATCTTATTTTCTAACGCTCACGTTTATAATTAAATCCATCACAACTTTTCACATTACTGAGCATCTCTCACAGTCTCTGTGCACACTCTCAATTCATGTCAAATGAGAGGTCATTCAAGTTAGATAAGATAACAATTAAAAAGGGGGAAGGCAAACTGCATTGTCATGCACTGGTCATAGTACATATATGGACAGGTACTTGCAACCTGGCATATGATAAATTGTTAAACTGTAGCCATTTGACAACATGTTGAAGTCCCAAGAGTTGAATACATTTCAGTGATGCTGGTTTATGTTTGAGGCTCTTCAGGCTCATTAGAGTGTGCACTTTAACAGCATGATGCTGGATCAGCTTCTTGCTTCCCTTTTAAAACAATGCCTACAGTCTACAGGGTTAAGCTCCACTGGTAATATAAAATGGAAGTATTCTTGATAATTTATTTGGGAATATAAATGCTAATTGCAGCATAAAATATTTGTGGATTTTTTCCTAGAAATGTTGTGCAGTGACTTCACTTCTGATAGAAATCCATCCTAACATCATGATTTTGCGTTTCTAATGACAAGGAGCATAACCTTGTAGGATTGTCTTTAATCTCTTATGGGAAGAATAGTGATTGAGCACTACATTGAAGGCATAAAGTAATTTAAAACCTAATCAGAGCAGTTAAAAATCCAAACACAAGTCAGGAATATCTGTGTCTAAACAGTAAAATGGATGAAAGCACTACATTCATCACTTATCTACCCTGATTGCGTAAATGAAAATATAGAGACATGGATGTTCTGGCAGAAGGCACAGGAAAATAAAATGTCTGGGTTTAAAAATGGTCTGAGAATAGTCACCATCTTCTTCACAAGAACAGACCCATGTTAACCATAAATTTTGTTGTAGACCATGACATAACATATAATAAAATATTTAATACAAATTATTGGAAGTCCAAGAATTTCATATAAGTCTGTGGATTTATTTCAGTGACTACCATTTCCTGGGCCACAGTTTAATAATCTCTGGATTATTAAACTCTTGGAAAATTTAAGGATTTCTATATCTTTTTAATCCTAAAAAATACCACAACAGAATGCTAGTCTCTTCTTACGTCTCTTCTTAGATTTTTCTCCTCACCTAACCAATTGTATAAGCAAAGAGACCTTAATTTTTCAGTTTGAACCCAAATACTCCAAATTGTTCAAACACTCATTTGGGTATTTCCTTTATGAGATATTTAATTTCAGGATCACTACTACTCTCTATCTAGATTTCTTATTTAGATGTAGTTTTCCTTTCTTCTCTGTTGCTTTTTTTCTCTGTAACACCAGGTGTTAAAGAAAGCCAGGTACACAATAAAGATCTTAGCCTTACACATACAAGAATGTGCACCACATTCAGCTCTCATAATTCATCTTGCTTCTAAAACTTAAAACAAATTAGAAAATCTAGATTTTAACAATTACATGTCAGGTGAAAATGAAGGGGAGAAAGCTGCTCTTGATTCTGCCATATTTATAACAGTGTAATTCCACTGACCTAATTCACAATGGGAAAAGGTAGATGA
>JAOXNG010000001.1:202608955-202619686 GCA_028566535.1 Scolopax minor
GAGAGTTCAGTGACGGGCCGCAAAGATGCTGAAGGGACTTTTCTCCTATGAGAAAAGACAAAGAGCTGAGACTGCTTATCATTAAAGAGAAGGCTCGGGGGAGTTCTCGTCAAATGTGTATAAATACCTGAAGCGAGAAGGGAAAAAAAATGGAGCCAGACTTCATTCATTTGTGCCCAGTGAAAGGACCAGAGGCAATGGGCACAAACTGAAACACAGGAGGTTGCCTCTGAACATCAGGAAACACATTTTTACTGTGAGGGGGACCAAGCGCTGTCACAAGTGTCTCACGGAGGTTATGGAGTTCCTGTCCTTGGAGACATACAAAAGCTCCTGGAAGTAGTCCTGGGCAACTGCCTTCAGGCAGCGATGTTGTAGAAGGGGTTGCATCAGATGACCTCCACTGATCTGTGACAACCTTAATCCTTCTGTGATTCTGGGATCCTGTGACTGTCTGAAATCAGTATACCATATACTATGCATGCCTGATAGTATTCAGTTTTTCTGAGGAATTGTAAATAAATTTTGTGCATCTGTTCCTTGGACTTCTTTACTGTCTCTTCTACTTAATGAGAAGATAGAAACATCTATTTCCCAGTCTCTACTGAAAGTTACTAGTCATTTATCTTGACTTTGGGAAAATATTGAATTAATTCTTCCCATAATAAACAAGCTTGATTCATGTATGTTTTTTAGCACTTCAAATTGCCCTTCATACCAAAGGATGAAACATCTTTATGCAGCTTTAGTGCCCCTGCACAAGAAACTGATTGCGATTGCACAAGAAACTGCGATCCTTCCCATGTTCTTCACTGATGAGGATGGACCACTTGAGTTTGTACAATGCTTCTAACCAAGCTGTTAGCAGGCATTCACAGACTCTGGTTGTGTTTCCCTTGAAAAATATTGCAACATAATATTGCTATATCATTATTAATTGCTTTGACCAGTTCTTGATGTCACATGGATGCCTTTGATACACATCTTTGTGTCTGAATTTTTATCAGTTATCATTAGTATGCTTTGTCTTATTTTTTAAGATAAGTAATGATTACGTTTTCTGGTTGTACTTACACAACTACTTTTAAAGTTACTTTTGTCAATGCAGTGTGGCTTTCCATACAAAGTTCAAACGCCTTCTGGAAATCACTTCCTAACTGGAATATTTCAATAATTTTTTTTCCAGATTCCTAGTTAACAGATAGAAATCCACAACAGGTAGTCAAGGCATGGAATAAGGCAATAACAGCTCAAAGGAGAAGAAATTGACAGAATACCATACAATATTTAGAACTGCCAGTTCAATAATGGCCTATTAGCGTTGGTCAATAGATGTTGATAATGTTTTCCTTCTCCAGGCATCAGTGATGGAGTTGTCTACTCTTGGTTATTCTTTCCCAGTTTGTATTAATATTGGATGATCAACAGTTGCTCTCTGAAAGTCTGATCTGGTCATGGACCTTGATTCAGGACTGAATTGTCATGTTTTTTCTTAAGTATGTATATTTGACATTTTCATGTTTTGTTTTTGTTTTTTTTTGTCTTTGATAATATCGAATGTCTCCACATTCCCCATAGATGGTGAGCTGTATCACTTTAGGTGGTGAAATGTATCCCCTGATCTCTGACAGTCCGACAGTCAAAATGAAAAAAAATCCCCTACTATTAGAAACTTGATAAACTACTATGTTTATATATTTAATCTGCTCCTATACATACTCCATACTGAATTTTTCTGCCTGGTTATTTTAATTGGATAGTTCCTCACTCAGTGTCCTAATCATATAATCAGGCTTGAATTATAAGCAGTGCCTTGTGTTCAGTTAATTCTATGCATTTTAAAATATATAATATGTCTTGTTTTTCAGTACTACTCACGAGTACATCATGTCTTCTGTTGCACATCTATAATAAATTAGACCTAAGGTCTGTGTGGCACTATTTAGCTTATTTTAGGAGGGCAGAAAATTAAAGACGTTCTGCTTGTTCTGTAGTCATTTGTAGAACTGAAGGGAACAAGTGTACTTTTAAACTATTAACCTTCCATTTTTTTCAGTTTTGAGGTCTTATGAAGGTTCTATTTTTGTATCAAGCAATCATAATCATTTCAAATAAATGTTTTTAGGTTGGTCTGATTAGCACTCCACCTTCAGTTCTGACAACCAGAACTCTGTGACAGACATTAATGTAGCTATCCACTTCTTCAATATAATCAGAACTCCAGTCCTTTTTTTATTTTTTTTTCTCAGAACTCTCCTGTATCACAGCATACAGAAAGCAATCTGTCAAATAGTCATATTAAAATTTCTTAAATAAACTTGTATGATCACTAGTAACATAATTAGGGTTTCTTGGCTATAACTGAAGTATTTTGATTGCTGCAATGTCTTTACCTGTGCAATAATTGTAACATAGCATCAAATACCTGCAACATCATCACTACTTCAGGTAAAACCAGAGGTGCATTACAGGTTCTCATAATCACATATTTTTATACAAATGTCTAAACAGGAAGAGCTACGTTCTTAACTTGGTCAATTCCATGGCATGACAATACACCAAATCCTGGTTTCTTCCCCAGCATTTCTGCGTTGCTCTGTGAATCCATTTCATGTAGCTCCATGATAAAGGAGTACAAAAGCTCAATGCCTTTCACTAACACACAAATGATTGTCTCCTGTGGATGGAAGATAATAAAATCTCTGTCAGAGAGATATATCCAGGGCAACAGTATAGAATCATAAAATTACAGAATGGGATTTCTGGAGATTGTCTAGTTCACTGTCCTGCACAGAACAGGGTCAATTAGAGCAGATTCTTCAGGGTCTTCCTGATTCAGGGAACCTGGACATTCCACAACTTCTCTGAGCCACCTGTTCTATCATTCTGGAAACAAATCTCTAAACTTGGCAGACACCCCATCTTGGTGTAAACACTGTTCGTGGCCACGGAAATTTGTGGTCCATTGCTGTTAGTGCATGCAGACATACACCTACACTCAGAAAGCCACTGCGTCAACTATACAAATATCAGAAATCATACAGTCTCTGAAGCACAGAGGAACACAGCTCTGACCCAGGCAGACTTCTATTCCTTTATCTTATACAAAGAGCTCTATCTCTGTTACTGCATACATTGACTCAGTGCCCACCCTAACACAGATAGGCCTCCTTTCTAATGCCTGTTTAGTTTTCTACTTAGACAGAATTGTGGCATGTCTACAGACACATAAGAGTACATTTCTGTTTCTGGCACAGGTTTTATGAAAATCACTGTCAGAGGAAGTTCTCCAAACCCACTTTGAGGTGAGTAGCTATCTAAACACATTTTCTAAGTCTGCAGAGCTACCTAAAAACCTTATAGTTGGTAAAGCTTGACATCCATTTTTGAAAATTACTGGGAACTATCAACATCTCCATATACCAGGGCACCCTTTAAAAAAATCCAACATATTTGAATACACCTCTGAGACATATTGGCCCCAATAACATGGTACCTCTCTAGATGCATTCAGAAAAACAACTAATGCCAACAGAAAAACAACTACACTCAAACAAGAGCGTCTTCTGTAGCTATAGCTTTATCTTTCCACAACCTCCTTGAGACACTTGTGCTAGTGCTTGGTCCCCCTCACAGTAGAAATGTGTTTCCTGATGTTCAGAGGCAACCTGTGTTTCAGTTTGTGCCCACTGCCTCTGGTCCTTTCACTGGGCACAACTGAATGAAGCCTGGCTCCATTTTTTTTCCACTCTTGCTTCAGGTATTTATACACATTTGACGAGATTCTTTGAAGTGGTTCTCAGTGACAGGAAAAGAGGCATTGGAACCACACACCTGAGAATTCTGATTGGATACGTGGAAAAAATGGTTTTGTTGTGAGTATAGTGTATCACTGACAGAGGTTTCACAGGAACCTCCACCCTTGCAGTTATTCATGACAAGGTTCGGAGCAACCTGCTTCAAGAAGACCTGTTTTGAGCAGGTAGTTGGACTACATGACCTCTGGAGGACCCTTTCAACTTTCATGATGTCATGATTCTCTGATGTCTGAAGCTTTACAGAACTGAGACCATCAAAATCATAATCAAGATTTTTTTCAGAACCTTGCACATTAGTGTGTGAGTTTTTCATGATCCTGGAAAGAATTATAAACATACTTCAACTTTACAGAGTTTGAACAGTATAATTGACTTTATGGGATTCATTTACAGAGCTCTGAATGAAGTATGAATATAAATCTTAACAGTTGTCTTACTCCTCTTTGTAAATGCAAACATGTGCTATTCTTGAAACATATATATAAACCCTTTGGACTGTTCTAATTTTCAAATTTTAGTACTAAGTTGCAAGTAATATGAGATAAATCATGAAGGAATGTATATTTTGTAACTTATGGTTCAGTATATTTAGATTATTTCATTCTGCTTTTTCAAGAATTAACAGGCTTTTATCATTCAGGGTATGGAGGAGAAAAGTTGGATAGCTTCAAATTCAACCTCACTGATTTGCCTCCTAAAATGTTTCAAAAAAAGAATTATTTAATTATGCCAAGGAAATACTTTGAACTTTCATTTTTTGGAAAACCTGCAGATAGATGAAAAGTTGGTATAGGATAGGAACCTCCACAATACACACTACAAAAAAAGCAGCATACTAGGTGGGTTTCAACTGGAACTTTGAAACTCCTTCTGACGTCTGGTGTAAAATACTTCCTGACTATTTAAGAGATTTTACCAAATGCTTTCCCCCAGCACTTCCATTTTCCAATCAAGTTCCACTGTTAGAAATTGATCCGATGGTAAATTCATAGATTTCAAATAACATTAGAAGACTACCATTTTCTTCAGAACTGGAAATGAAGAGCCTAATGAAAGTATGTTTATTCAAAATATTTTCCTGGCTGATCACTTGAAGTATTTCTAAAGACTTTCACCATGACAAAATTAAATTAATTGGTTTATATGTTACCAATGAGTCCCTGCAGTATTTTGTTGTTTGTTTGTTTTTTTTAATTGGCATATTTATAGATATATAGCTCAGTTTTGAAGAGTGTTTAAATATAGCTAGAAGTATAGAACAGTTTTCTTCATAGAGGTTGGGGCTTGGTATTTTCTGTATGTTTAAATAAGACTAGCTTTTTGAAACAAACAAGCAAACAAACAAGCAAACAATTAACAAAAACCAAAACCCAACCAAACAACAAAAAAATCCATTTCAGAATACTTGTTAATATTCAGAACATTCATTTTTTTCTTCCCTAGTAATTTTGAATTCAAATCTAGCATTTTTCCAATAAAGACATACAAATATTTTATTTATGACCTTTTTTTTTTAAGATAGCAAGTCATTTCCATGAAACAGTTGTCTCTGGCATCTGTGCATCCTTTTATTACTAGCTGAAACTTTCAGAGTTATTTCCTCACTCAGATGAGTATATTTAAACTATCACCTATTTATCCATCTCTCTTTGAGATCTGAATGTTCTCTCTCCCATCTTCATTCATGACATATTTATATGTTTATGTAATGCATTGATGGAGGTGCAGATGCCAGTCTTAATTCTTCCTACCTTTGCTGAGACTAGCAGCCTCCTCTGTGCTATGTTAAAGCAACACATTTGGAAGCAGAGACACCAGAGTTCTTTTTCAATTGCTGATTTACTACCAAGTAAGCAGCTGAACTAGATGACTAGCTGCATGTAGATATATGGTAAAATAATGAAGGCTTTAGAAGTTGTTAAAACGTGATAGTGATAACAATTATATGATTATACAGACTGGTGTTTTTACGATGCTGAACAGATACTGTGCAATGTGAAGCATTCTCTCCCCTAAATAATGGGACCTGGAAATACGTAGGGAGGTATTCCATGTTCTGCAGGACGAGGCCAATATGGTTAGGTATAGTCTCTAGCTGTTAACACTCCCAGAGAAGACAAAAATGCTGTCCTTTATTCTGAGAACAAGAGTCAAAAGGAATGTAAGTGCAGTTCACATCTTATGGAGTGACAGGATAGAAATGTTTGAGATCTAATTCTGGCAATCAGACTAAGCCATGCTTCCTAACAGATATAATTAAATTGCCCTGGAGCTATAGCTAGAGAAAGTAAATTTATTTCTAGGATAAAAATATCCATTAATAGTTCTGTTGACAGTACTTAAAATATGATCTATCACTAGACTTGAGTATATAAAACCGTGACTGTGAGTATTCCCACATGCTTGAAGTTCTTCATATGTCTAAGAACCAAGCTAATTCATGGCCCTAAGCATGTTGCTACATCATGGCCCAAATAGCTTAATTAACTATTCTAAAAATACTTATCATTGAAAAATTAAGAAATAAAATCAAACTGCTAACACCTTTAGTATCAGTCAGAAAAAAACATAGCTTTATCCACCACCATCAACTTCCAACAGTCTGCTCCCAATTTTTCCTTCTCCCAGCTGCAACTTCTCTCACAATTGCCACTCACCCTTCCATCCTTTGACATTTCCAATGACTTCCCCAGGACCCTCAACTACTTCAGCTTCCTTTTCCCTCTTAGTTCCTCAAAACCTATTCTTCTCTTCAGCCTTGATACCTTACCCCTAGCAACCAAAATCCCAGCTCTTTCTTTCTTTCTTTCAGAATTCTGCTACCTCTCAAAAAGTGAGTTTAACCCTTGTTTCTGATCAACAAAGAACTTGTTCTGTGCAAATGTTTTGAGCAAAAGGTGCCTTATTTGGCTTGTCTGATATTAGTCAAAGCAAGGTTTTGGATAAAGCACTGGATAAAGACCAGTGAACTGAAAAGATAAAACCAAGGGAGATAGAGAGAAGAAAAAAGGATGACTCCAAAAGTATAGATTTTTTCAAACAGATACTAAATAAAATATAATAATCGTGAAATTTTTGGTTTATGGAGTTGTATTAGATCTTTGTATATTGACAAATAAGTAAACAACCCATCCTTTTTCTGGGATTTCTCCATTAAAATAAGATCTTCATAATGCACAGATATGTTTTCTCACAGTCCTGACTGTAACAGCTATTTTAGTTACAGTGCCTTATCAGCCGCATTCATCTAATCCTATACAATTTTGCCATTTTTATATTTTAAAGAATTGCTAAATCAGATGTTTTTAGATTTTAGATTTCAGATTTTTAGAGAATTTTGTTACTATCTGGGGCTGCATCCAGTTAGGTGACACTAATATGTTTCTTATGGTTGTAGACTAGTTTGCTCTTGCCTAAGCATAACCAGTTGAATTTTAGAGCTTAAAATTTTCTTTTCCTTGTATAATATACTGTAATTGCCTGACAAATAATTCAAAAAAGAAGAATGATTTAGACACCTTGGGGGGAGGGAGGAGGCGCTAAGGTGTTCCCACTTTTTTCAGCTCTGATTTTTCCTTGTAGCATACTATGAAGCTCTTCCACCTATTTTGAGATGTCGTGGTCTAAGTAGGTAATTTTGTTTCATTGTTTGCCTTGCCTTTAATCCTTACTTTCTTTTTTAGCAATTCTTAAGCCCTTTCAATCACTGAAAAATATCTGGATTGTTGACTTCCTAGTCTAAGCTAAATAATGGTATATTTGGGCAGTAAATAATTTAAAGAAAATGTCTCAATTTCTGATGAACAACACTATAAAGAAAATGAAAGAAAAGTCTTCTCTCAGTATCTTAAAAGTAGAAATAAGAATGTTTGAAAATGAGAAGAGGAAAGCTTTGCTTAACTAGAGTTGAAACAGTGACATTTCTTCACTGGAGAATAGCCTACTAAGTGAAAAAGAGTCTTCTGCAACTCTTGTGACAATTACAATTGCAATATTACAAGTCCTGGGAAATATGATTACTCCTCATTAGAGAAAATAAATCAGTTATCAGTCTGGGGAAAAAGAAAAGATGATTCTTCTTATAACTGCTCTGATGATACTTTCCACCTCTGCTTTGCTGAAATGACATGTTAGAAGATGCATTCTGGCTGGTGTCACAGCATAAAATCCATATCTTCAAAACAGTCCCTCTGCATGTGCGCTCCTTCAGCTTTAGTCCTAGATACAGTCCCACCTATTTCTCACATCTTCATAAAATAGAGTTCAGTTAGTTTATTCTAAACCAGTTCCATATGTGTTCTAAAGTCCTTTCATGGAATCATGGAATCATGGAATTGTCAGAGTTGGAAGGGACCTCTAGAGATCATCTAGTCCAACTCCCCTCCTAAAGCAGGAACGTCTGGAGCACATCACTTAGGACTGCATCCAGGAGGGTCTTGAAGATCTCCAGAGAAGGGGACTCCATGGGCAGCCTGTTCCAGGGCTCTGTTACCCTCACTGTGAAGCAGTTTTTCTAGCCTTGGACTTCCAGACATTCCACTTTTTACTTATTAGCTCTTCATGTGTTTTCAGTTCTGAGTCTGTGGCTTCAGCAAGTTGATTTCTCACATTCAGTGAATCCAGAATAATGTAAGGTCTTAGTAGAAATCAATCAGTCCTGAAAGACAGACAAGCAGCAGACATTCATTTAGTATCACAAAATAGCACTTTTTTTCAAAAGAAGAAAATCAGAATTTTGTAGTCAACTGCAACCTAGGTATTGCAGAAAAAAATATAAATGGTTCATATACTTGCCAGTATTGGCACTATTGGCACAATTAAATGATGTGTCAAATTTTCTTTTGTGCATAATGGCCAGTTCTTAAAATAGCATCGTGGTACATTAGCAGTTTGGGATTTTGGGGTTTGATGGTTTTGTCTTTTTATTTGTTTTGGGTTTGTTTTCAGATTTTATTAATGTGGGGTTTTTTATTCATTATTCAAGATCTTTTAATTATCTGTATCTTTTTTTTTTTTTTAAGTCAAGGAGGTACTAAGATAATGGGCTGAGATTTCTCTCTTATCAAGCTTAATTGTTTATTTGACCAATTCTCTTCTTATCAGAATTCAGAAAAGAAATTAAACTCTTCAGGCATAATAGGCATGGTGAAACAGTAAGTCTAACTGAGACAAACATACTTTACAAAATACAGATTTTGTTTTTATCAGTTCTGTGGAATAGGTCATTTGGGTCAAATACTGGCTTGCAACTTGGCAAACTTAAGGATTCCATGAACGAAACGAGGATCAGACACCTGGCTGGGATTCACAGGGCCAGATGTAAAGTCAATAATGTAAATAACTCTGTCTGAGTGAGTTATGTTCCTTCATAGTTTGACTGGAAATAAACTTTTATAGTTTAACTGGGAGAAAGAACATGTCAAAGGAGGGGTTTATCTCATTGCAAAATATCTGCCTAAAATAGGTCAAATGAATAAACGCTCTGTAGGTGTCTAAAGCTGGATGAGGTGAATCATGCTCTGATTCATTAGGAGACATGAGTAAGCTGTGGACTGCCCATTAACTCAACTGTACTTTAGCCAGGTGCTTGACTGACTGAGAGAAAAATTGGATGTTTTTGAAAATGAAGTCCTAATACGGCCAGATGAAATAATGTTAAAGAATGGCAAGCAGAAAAGATGAGTAGACATACAGATAAGACAAGACAAGAGAGAAGACAAGATTATTCAATATTAATTGACTATTAGCTTAGACTCAGAGTGAATTTTTATTACTTAGAATCATAGAATCGTTGGGTTGGAAGGGGCCAGCAGGAACTCTTGCCTTCCTGATCTCCTCTCTTTCTGCATCTCCTTCTAATACGTGCTCTAGAGGACGGTGAGACTGATGTCCTCAGGAGCCCAGCCTTCCAGATAAGCAGCACACACCACGTGGGCGTCGCAGTGAACACTAAGTGTTCTCTAGGCAGGAAAGAGCAGTTGATGTGGATGTGGGTAGCTGAGTGTCTCTGAGCTGAGCTCTGTCTCCGAGCTCTTAGTTACCTACTTGCAGATGTTCACGTGTCCAAAGGAGGCTCAGAAATGGTCTGAACAGAGGACTCTTCTTTCTTTGACTGGTTGAACACTGCTATAAATATTCCATTAACTGGTCTATGTTAGTGTGTCTAGGAAAAAAAGAACAACAAATTCTTATCTGAAAATTTCAATCTGAGTTTTTCCACAAGTAATTTTCATGCATTTGGAGAAATGCTTTCAATCTTATACCTTGTGGAAGATAGAAATGTCAGATAGTTCCTTTTGCTTTATTTTTCTATCCTGCTAAATGAAAATTTCATCTGGGAAGAGGAGGAGATGATGGCCCTGGTATTGTCAAAAGTTCTTTTATGTCATTGGCTGCATTTTGTGTGATTGACAGGATATTGGCAAAGAAAAAATAACACTTAAGACTAATGATCATACCTAAGACTCACAGGTTTTCCATACTGAAAATTACCTTTGGCAGCAATTTTCTTATGCAAAATATAGAACATCCTTCTATATTAAAAAAAGGCCAAGGTCTAAATATTCATGCTTGAAAGTCATTATATAGCAAGTTTGTTTTTTTAGAAATATTTTCACCTGTAATTTAAGAGATTATCTGGTAAACTGTGTTTTAAAAGAAATCCCAAAATATAATAAAAACTGCAGGTTGCATACATTTTAAATATTTTTACTAAGTTGTGTCCATGAATAGGCAAATTGCAGAGCCAATCTCTCCAAATTCTAATACTTATGGGGAAAGGAATATCTGAACACAAGTGGAAAGTCCTGAAGCCTGTGCAACAACACTGGAGTTCTGAAGTGCTCCTCCTGACCCCTCTGTAATATTTTCTTTCCGTGCCATACAGGTTTTGAAGTTGGAAGAGTTTTGTTCA
>JAOXNG010000001.1:202686336-202699843 GCA_028566535.1 Scolopax minor
TATGATGTATTTTATGACAAGCTGTCAGACATTTCTGTTTTTCTCTTTCCATAGGGTCCAGCAAAATTATCCTATTACTGTTGCTCTCAGATAGGAAAGAAAGACACACGTACAACTTTATTATTACATAATCTGTAATGCGCTAGTGTTGAAGAGCCCAAACCACTGGCTGGCTCACTACTACGCAGGATGCTGCCCAAACACACCAAAAAGACCATTCTTTCACAGAACTCTTACCATCAGATCTGCTTTGAAGGAAATAAGTAGCATTCTAAGGGAATGGTTAGGAAAGTCAATTGAAATATTGCTCTTATGTTACGTCCTTGTTTTTTCATGTTACAAAGCATCTGACGTTGGCTGTCCAGGAAAAAAAAAAAAAGAAGTGGCATTAAAAGGAAATATCTTGGGATTTCTTGATTTTCGGGAAAGGACACAGTTACCTCAGCCTTGCCAAGTACTCCCAAGAAGATGCATGTTCTGCTTGGGTGCACTGCAGTTCCTGCTCAGTACACCTGATATGATCAGAGCCTACAGCAATCTCGCTGTCTTTCTATAGTATCTTGTCATGTTTGATTTCAATACAATATCATGAATATTATTTGTGATGAAAGTTCTTTTTCTGAACACAAATCACATAAGGAAAATACTTTTTTCTGCCTCAAGTTAAAAAAATAATACCAGCCTGAAGCACATCAATGTGTTTCTCTTCATTGAAGAGATAGAGCGGCATGAAACCTTCCCTCAGCTGTAATTAAAAAACACGTTTTTTCTGTCCAGAATTCTCCTTGGGCTATCTCCCAGAATGATCCTGTTATCAAAATGATCAAGAGAGCTATTAAACACATAACACATGCATTCTTCTAGAAATAAAAGCTGAGAAACTATTCCTTGCTGAGTGACTAAACTAGGCTAAATTCACACTCCATCATTTTTCCTTCTTTTCTTCCATTAAACTTATATTCTTCACTTCACAGTGGGGACTGGTACAGGTGGAGTAGGTTTTCTTCCCTACCTAGAGCTATGACATGGTGATTAGTTCACCTTTTTTGTAAAGTTTTGTGTCTGAACTTCCTCAGGCTTAAGAGAAACCTGAAATTGGATTACCTAAGCTCCAAACATGTTCTGGATATGTTCTTAAATGAGCTGTAGGTGCCTTTATTTGGAAAATTGCTGTTCAAATAATAACACTCCACAGAAAATGTAGATATCATGTAATTAGAATTATTTTGCTATTTTGGATTTAGGTATATCAAGACTGTTGTTTTTGAAGCTCTTGGAGTGCTTAAAAAATGGACTGAAAGTAATTTTTGTGGCATTATTCAAAGCAAAGTTTACAGTCTAAACTCAGGGTTCTCACTTTGGGATAGTTGATATGTAGTAGAGTGTTCAAGCATTTTGTGTTATATGTTTCATTGTCCTTTAAAAAATAACAGAACACAGAGACTATTTACAAAGTTTGGGATTTTTGGGTTTGTTTGTTTTATTTTCTAAAGGTCTAAATGGCTGGGGGAAAGGGCAGAAGAGCAAAAGTAATTAAGCAGTGCTGACTACAGGGGCACAATCACTTCCCTACTTCTGCTGTTCACTCTATTCCTGATACAAGTCAGGATACTATGGGTCTTCTTGGCCACCTGGGCACACTGCTGGCTCATGTTCAGCCAGCTGTCCACCATCACCCCCAGGTTATTTTCTACTGGGAAACTTTCCAGCCACTATTCCCCAAGACTCTAGCATTTCCTGTGGTTGTTGTAACTGAAATGTAGGACCTCATGCCATTTGCCTCCGCCCATTGATCCAATCTGTCCAGATCCCTCTGTAGAGCTTTCCTACCCTCAAACAGATCAACATTCCCGTCTACTTTGGTGTTACCTTACTTACCTACATCATACTTACTTAAGCAAACTTACTGAGGGTGCACTCAATCCCCTCATCAATAAAGATACTAAACAAGACTGGTCCCAAAACTGAGCCCTGAATGACACCACTGGTGATTGTCCGCCAACTAGATTTCACCCCATTAATCACAACTCTTGGACATGGCCATCCAGCCAGTTTTTTACACAGTGAAGAGTACACTTGTCTATGCCATGATTTGCCAGCTTCCTGGCAAAAAAACGCTGTGGGGGACGGTGTCAAATGCCTTACAAAAGTCCAGGTAGACAATGTCCACAACCTTCCCCCAATCCAGAAGTCAGGTCACATGGCCATAGAAAGAGATCTAGTTGGTCAAGCAGGACCTCCCTTCATGAACCCATGCAGGCTGGCCATGAACCTCTCGCTGCCCTGCACTTGCCATGAGAGCTCACTCAAGATGATCTTTCATGATCTTTCTTGGTACTGCGGTGAGACTGAGGGGTCT
Source organism: Scolopax minor (assembly GCA_028566535.1). NCBI lineage: Eukaryota > Metazoa > Chordata > Aves > Charadriiformes > Scolopacidae > Scolopax > Scolopax minor. The sequence goes on from JAOXNG010000001.1 coordinate 202,688,696, forward strand.
GTAGTTGCCTGGATCCTCCTTCTGTCCCTTATTGTAGATGGGCATCATGTTGGCCACCCTCCAATCATCTGGTACCTCCCCTGTTGACCAGGATTGTTGATAGATGATGGAGAGAGGCTTGGTGAGCTCTCTTGATACTAGCTGATACCAGCTTTACAGTTCTCTGATGTTTCCACATTTCCCAGCAATATGGGATGAAGCAGGGTTCTTATTTCCTTTGCCATTTCTGTGAAGGATAGCTGGTATGCCTCTGTCCTCTCTCAGCTGGGTGGCAGCAGCAGAGCGCATTTCTTTTTCATTCTCCTGCTTAAATCTGAATTCTGACTAAGGAGACAGAGAGGAAAATGGAGACACTCCTCAGTATCCTACCCTCTTGCACCTTTCCCTCTATCAGCCTAACTACCTGAAGATATATATACATCTCTGAAAGGAAAATGGTTTCATCCCACAGCGCACCATGAAGATACCTGGCAGGGGCAGGCAAATAAATGACTGACGTATTTCAAATGTTCTTTTTTTTTTTTTTTCTGGTAGATTCTTTGCCCTACAGTCTTAAAGCTCTGGAAATGTACCATTATTAACTACTGCTTCATTCCAGAACTCCTTTGTTGAAATGTGTTATGTTTACTCACATGAAGTGATGTGATATGTTGAGCAAACACTGATCAGTTATCCACTAGTAATCTGTTTTCTCCAACAGATGGGCATTTAAAGATTTCTCTTATGGCACTATGTTAAAGAAATACCTTGGGTTTGAATCAACATAGATGAAATGAATGAAAAAATAGGGGTTTCTAGTGAAAAGAACACCAAAACATCAGCATTCTTCTGTATCATTCCTGGGGACTTGGGAGCATTGTACTATGTTTCTTTTTATGTGCTTTGTGCACAGTGCTTGAAATACTTTATGGCTGCAGAAGAACTGAAAAAGTTTTTGCAAATGACTTTTTAACTTGGGCCACTCTAAACTAAGAAGCAACATTCAGATTCTTATCTGATACTAGCTTTTATAGACATAGATGTTTAAATCAGAAAAATCCATTTTTAATACATGATTTGGTAGCACAGTTCACAGAATTTCATGCAGCTATGCATAGCAGCATGCCTTTCCACAGTTTAATAATTGTATAACTTGGTACTAAAAATGTACACCAGTGTAAATCTCTAATCAAAAGCTGTTGAGAACTAGCTTGCAGTCTCTGAGTTCTTGTTCAAGGAAAAAGACTAAGGATAAAAGACTTTAAGGATAACAGAAAGTCCTGATGTATAAGTTTATAACTGTCCACACTGAAACACACTACTCACTGGATTTTTCTGAGCTATCCATATTGCTTCGGATCAGAGTGCAGCTCCTTTTTTTTTTTTTTTTGGCTATTTCCATTTCCTTTTCAATATCAGGAAATTTTTCTCAACTGTGTGGGGTTTCTTTTTTCTTCTACAGATCATTGTTAAAAATACTACTAAGGATAGTTAGAGACATTTTCTTTTTGTTTTCCCCACAATATTTCTGAAAAAACTCGTAACACAACTTCCATAGTATTGCCAGTATGGTTTGCATCTGCAGTCAGATGATTTATAACAGCCATAAACTTTGGCTGCTTATCTGTTACTTCTCCTCCATTTTCTTTATGGACTCTTTTTTCAGTGACATTAATAGAAATGTTACTGATTGAATTGTTTGTCTCCTTTCCCATGTTTTTCTGTTTCTATTCCGTCTAACAAATAAATGGAAACACTAATTATTATCCGTTGTCTTACAGGCCTCCAGTAGTCCACTGGCCACAAGACAATACACTGAAGTACTTCAATGGGTCAATCAATTTCTAACCCATTAACAATTACTTTTAAGAACTCCCGCAGGACCAGAGAAGATAGACCTAGGGCTACTTGCAAAGAAAATCTTTGTGAACGGAACAATATAAATATTAATTCTGAAGCCCATAAGTATATCAGTGAAAGTAATCATAAGTGCTTAACAAACAAAAAGGTGATGATAAAATAAACATATTACCAGACATTTGTATAAGAACATATTGAGAGACCTAGTCACCCTCTATGAGGTAGTAATTGACACAGAAAATAAGGAATTCAGAATCTTTTTAAAACCTTCTGATAAGCATTTTTACATTGTTTTGCATTACTTTGAGAGGAAATTGTCATAGAGATGATGATATTACAACAGAGTGACTATAGCGCAACTAAAAAACATTTTAAAAGTTGCAGTACTTATTTACAAATTTTGAAGAAGGAATCAAGTGTTTAAAGTCCTATACAATTCAATATTTAATTAATAATTAATTTTCATTGTAAGTAGAACCTTCAAATAAATCAATGAATGTGGGAATGGGAGAGGCAGTACTGGTCTCCCGTCTTGGAAAAGATCAATAATCCACACTGAGAGACATGTTAGACAATTTCTTAGCTCTCTTTTCTCTTACAGCAGACTTCAGGGAGTAGAATGCCAAATTTTAAGCACAACATGTTATAAAACATATAGAAGATTAGAGACCAAGAAAGAACAGCAAATAAAAATATGTGCTTTAGAAGAATAGGAGGAGCATAGTGAGAAATTACCATTTATGGACATGCTGAGAATTAACCACTTATGGACTTAAATTTTCCATTTATGGATTTATGAAGGTTTCTTGTTCTAAGTGTCTTTTGAAGACAGAATTAGAAATAATGATCTTTTTAGCAAAAGAGATTTTTTTTTGGAGGGTCTTTTATTCTGAGTACAGTTGAGCTCTAACTGATGGAAGCTGCAAAAGTCTCACCATTAAAATGAACACATATTATATAGTCACCTGACTAGGACAATCTAGATGTACTGTGTTCTGCCACAGGATGGGTGAAGGGACAACAGGACTTCTGTAAGTCATGTTGTCAATCTGTGCTTTATGTTTCACCCACCAGAAAGACTATTTACTAGGCATTTTTCTTAATGGCCTCTGAATATTTAAGGTGACTAGCTAAAATGGGTGTTGTCTGCTTGTCCCATATGTATTTAATTAGGAGAAAATCTCTTACATTGTCTGACAGATTTTAATTAGTGGAGATTAGAAAACTCTCCTTTTACAAATTATATTTAATTTAACCATGTTTCTGAGATATTGCCTAACTCATTACTTTCCAATGGAATTCTATTTTTATTGGGGAATTGAACTGGTGTGTACTGCAAATACATTTTCCCTCAGAAAGAGTGTAAGATACTAAATTAACCTATAGTACTCAGACCATCTCTTCTGAAAAAGAAGTTACCATTATTCATGCTCAACTGAGTAACCATCATCAAGGTTTCTTAGAGTGGTTAATATTTTTCTAAAAAAAATTTACACCACCAATTTCTTTTGGAGATTTTTCAACCATTCAGCATATTGGAATTTGCTGGAATTTGTTTGTGTCCAGTTTCGTAAAGTCCAAAAGCTGCTAGGTCATCTGGCTTTACAGCTGCATACCATGTCTGGGAATTAAATAAGTAATTAGACAAAAAATAAATCAGATTTATTTAAAGATTAGACATGCAGTCTGTTTTATTTTTACCTGATTATGATATAACAGCTTGATATATTAGCTGCAAACATGGTCAAACTTCTTATACTTACCTAATTAAGACTGCAGTTTTCCACTTATATTTATCAAAGATCTATAGAATCCTAGAATCATTTGAGTTGGAAGGGACCTTAAAGATCATTGAGTTTCAACCCCCCTGCCATGGGCAGGGACACCTCCCCACTAGAGCAGGTTGCTTAAAGCCCTATCCAGCTTGGCCTTAAACACCTCCAGGGATGGGGCATCCACGACTTCCCTGAGCAATCTGTTCCAGTGCTTCACCACCCTCACTGTAAAGAATTTCTTGATTTACTGCACTTTTTCCAAAATTGTCATTTTTTTAATATGGTATTAAACATATGTCTCTTATCTAATATATTTTATTATTTTAATCTAAGAGAAATATCCCTAGATACTTCTACTGACTATTTAAGTCGTTATTTGGACGTGAATTGAATTGGAGACTTCTCCAGAATTGGAGTTCCAGATGTGAATGTTTTTCACTTCTAAATCCATCATTGTCTTGTCATTCAGATCTTTTTCTGGTGACTTGTCTGTACTATGAGAGTTACAATGCAATCAAATCAACTGATAATTAAAAAAAAGTTACTTTTCATTTTCCTCTGCTTATCTAATTTGACTTGCTTTATCTTTTCTTTCTGTCTGTTTTTCAGCTCTTCTGGGCAGGAATTTATAGAATGCATTACAGACAAAAAAGCTATGATACATCACATTCCAGAGATCTCAAAGATGTGTCATTCATTGTGTCAGATATATCTTTAGTAATTGTCTTCTGCCTCCTGTTCTCTTGCATAACAGTTTAGGATGGGGGTCTCCTTTCCCATCTGCTAATCAGGAACAGTTTCATTACTATTTCGTACTACTATTTCCAGTCATAATCTGTCTATGCAACACTAATTTTACATCAGCCTTGCTATGTCTTCTATTCTTAAATCATATTTAAATAGAAAAAAACATTTATTTTATAGCCAGGAGAACCTCAGCACCTGGACCTCCGTGGGTTTAGTTATGTTTAAACAGAATAAAAACCTATCAGTCTCTCAAAGGCTATAATTGAAATCATTGAGAAGGGTAGTGAATTGTCACAAGGTAACATGTATAATCGGAGTAAATACATTTGCCAAGGGCATAAATACTAGTAGTAAATCCTTTTTTCCAAGGAACTGGAAGTCCACAATGAAGAATATAAGATCAAAAACTGAGCAAGTAATAACATGAGCACTCAGGTAAGATAAGGAGTAGAAGAATGATTTAGCTTTTCATTAGCATTCGCACTCTACGAACAGAAGCTTACAGAGATTTGCATTTGAACCTTTCTCTACAGGGGTTGCTTTTCAATTTGAACTGCAGGCAGAATTGACCAGGCAAAAAATGAAAAGTATCAAGTTGCTGCTGATATTCACTCAGAATTTAAAATAAATAAATAAATTTTAAAATCCTATTTAAAACCCTATTAGCATTATGGGACTGGAAGACACAAAAGTTTGTGTATTTTCAAACATGATTTCCAACTGTTTGTGAAATAACACTTGTCTCTCTCTTCCTAAGCCTTTCTGGTTTTATGGACTCCCTAAAAGAAAACATGAAGTTATTACTACTGAAATTATTAAGTGATGCTACAGAACGTTTTGATAAAAATAGGAAGTTTTTATTTATAAATAGTGACTTGGATACATATATAAAGTGAATATAGCTTAAAAAAATATAAGGAACTCCTAAATGATGATGATCTGTATTTTAGAGTAGGGTTTCAATGAATTCTTTGTCATTACTAGTCTTTTTGTAATGCAATCAGAAGTTACAGCATTGTTAAAAAAGTACTTGATGGGATTTCTTGGTCTCTATATGCAGATGGTCAGACATCATACCCTTAAAATGGTTGGATCAATGAGTAATTATCTCAGTTCTATACTCTCTGATTTTGGGGTTATAGTCCTGAGATTCATCAGGAGGTCTAGACATGAGTAGAGCCTACTGAATCATCCTAATTGTTTTCTCTGGTTTTTATGTCATGCCTGTTGCCATGAGACTGAACACACAGGTAATGAAAAAGTACTCCTTCCCTCATCCCAGCCACTTCATATTGAATTCTTATATTTCTGCATCCTCAATGATTCCCTTTGTTTTTTAACTTATCAAGTGAATCATAATAAATCCTCTTTGGCTTAAAGATGTGGGGATCACACTGACTTTGTTGTTGCAGTATGTATCTCTGACTAAATAAATCTCAGAGTACAGCCTATCTTAGCTGTTGATCTCCAGAACTGAAACAACATTATTCTACTATGATTATGCTATGGATTTTATTTTTAACTACACTGTTTTCTTTTTACCTGCATTCTTAAATGATGGATTCAGCTATGTTCCTGATGTGCTTTTCTTCTTGAGTCTGCTAAAAGAAGAACATGAAACATCAGGTAATTTCTGCTTCCACTTTGTACTTTAGCTGAGTCCTGTATCAATAAATTATTTGCAAGTCTTTCACGTTTTTATTAGAATGCTTTTGTTGTTGCTCTTCATTAAAAAGTCCTTTGGTCTTTACAGGGTGCTTACCATGCCATCTTTCTGTTTTCTCCAATGAAAAATACCTTTTGTCTTTAATGCTCACCTAATACCAGAAAAGACTCTAAAAATGTCCAAGGACAGTTACTATCAAAATTAGACTGCAAAGGAGCTTTCATGCAAATAGAAGACACAGGAAGACAAAATTACTTTGTGTTATATCCTTATCATTAGACTAAACCACTGTGAGACTGTATGCAAGCTGGAGCTATTTTTTTTGTTGTGACTATAATGTACTGTGGCTACAAAGATTAAAAAAGACCAAAACACAAAAAGTACACCAAATACTTTTGCCATGTAAATGTAGGTTATCATGAAGATATAAATCAGTATAAAAGTAAGTAAGTCTTGTTTTGAAAGGAATGGTGCTGTATGCTATTGATTTTTGTCATCTTCTGGATGCATATTGTCTTCTGGAAATTATTTTAAAAACTATAATACATGTATGAACTCTTGCATAGCTGATGTACAGCACCACCATAATTTTCATGATCACCAGCTTTCTCAAGAAAAAAAATAATAATCTAAAACTAAAAGTTTTAACCATCACATTATTTCCCTTCCTTATTTCCCTTACTTTTCCTGTCCAAGAGAACAGGAAAATCAGAGCAACAATATTTCAACTGTACATCTGGTTTATATTGAAGGAATTCTGCTTGAATCAAGTATAAAACAGAATGTGTAATTGTGACTTCACTTCTGTAGAAATGGAAAATCTATAATACTAACAAGCCAAAGGCATCACAATGTCCGTTGTATGAAGATCTTCCTTTTGTCTTCAGGAAGCAATTTGATTCAACTTTTAGTGCATACTGTGCCATAGAACTATAAACAATTTTATTCATGCTCAGAAATGTATACATAGAAATACAGCTATGTAAGATTCTTGAGTTTGATTAGGAAAATGCCTATATACATAAAAGCCTTTTGCAAAATGAAGCTAAAAAAAGAAAATTTCAGGACAAAGCCTGCATAATTCTGTGATCTCAAAGATTCCCATGCTTAGCTGAGGAAGCCCTATAAATGTTTTATTTATGGTTTGTCAGGTGTTCACTAGGAGACATTTGGATAAACTATATTTTCTGACATAATCAGGTCAGAATTTGCTTCTTATCAAGCAGCAATAATTTTTTATTTCAGTGGCAGACTTCTAACTTGCTACTTCCTTAATGCAAGCTCTTCCTCTAGTGAGCAGTAAGCAAATTTTTGCTAAGAAAGTGCTTAGGCTTTGCACCCTGTCTCAATCAGAAAAGCTGTGTGAATTACAGTGAGATTTCAAAATTGGTATATCCCCCCCAAAAAAGTAGAAGTGGTAAATAGGCAGTAGTAGAACATGGACGTAGCAGTTGGCGATTCCCTCATATTTGATCCTGATCTCTTTACTCATAGACTATTTGTATCAATTGAATTTTTATGTATTCTTAGTAATGCCTTTTATTTCACCATAACAAATTGAATGAAACATTGGGTCTCTTGTTTAACACCAAGTTCAACTAGCATCAATTGGATCTTTAGATTATGTTTTACATATTTCAAAACAAAATTACAGGGGCAGTTTCTGGTTGAAATGCCTCCAGTTCATCATATGTACAAATACTTGATGCTGAAGTGAGCTCCAGAAATTTCTGAACTGTTTTACATGATTGCATAAAGAAGGTATTTTCCATTTACCTGGACTGATTCACATGATAAAACACTAAATACCTGCCCTCAAGGCTGTGTCAAAGTTTTCTTCGAGAATTTCTGTCTTTGAAACAGCACAGGTATAATGGGTAGTTTTTAGAAATATTAGAATATTTGAAGACTTATAAATTTTATGTAAACTCTTTTCTGCTCATAAAAAATTAAGTAATGACAAAAATTGGAGGGAAAAGTGAGTAAAGCAATTATGAACCTATGCACTTGTGGGAAGGTTCATCTTCATGGGCCTAAACTGCATCTTAATAATTTCACCACCATAATAATATGGGTGGCATCCTAGTGGGACACTGTTTCCCTCAGGCTGTTTTCTTTTGTAGAATATGCTCTTGGAGATGTTTTCCTAGCCTGTCCAGGTCCCTCTGGATGACATCCTATCCTTCTGGTGTATCGACAGCACCACACAACTTGCTGTCATCTGAAAACTTGTTGATGTTGCTCTCAATCCCTCTGTCTATGTCATTGATAAAAATGTTAAACAGTACCAGTCCCAGCACAGACCCTTTAGGGACACCACTTGTCACTGCTCTCAACTGGACTTAAAGCCATTGAGTACAATGGCTTTGGACTTAAAGCCATTGATCTTAGGTGTTAGGTTCATTGACCCTCTGACCAGGGTCTCTGCTACTCAGAGAATATTCTTATAGAGGTAGCATTAGAAGTTTTACTGATGGTATCATGCTATATAGTGTACCTAGTTCACATCTACCTCTTCCAAACTAGGCAAATCAGAAGATTAAAAAAGAAGTAATAAACAACCTCAATGATGATTCCGTAGGACACAATGCACACACACACAAAAAAAATTCATTTACTTTATTGCTTTAAGCTGTTATTTACTTGCTGTCCCCATGTATGTATTACTTAATTTATCCACATGAATCTGTAGAAAGTAACCAAGGGAACAGAACTGTGTAAAGAAGAAGAGTTGCAGATGAAGAAAGGTTTCTTTTGGACAATTCCCCAGTCATCATAACAATAACTATTATCAGCTTCTCTAATGCACAAAAAAGAACAAAGGGGCCACAAAAAAGGGTGACCTGTCATTTTACACTCTTCTTCCCTTAATTGCATTGAACACCAAATTATCTGTTTTGAGTATCTGGTTGAATACTCAAAATTGTAATTAAACTTCTTAACACTTTTGAACCTCACCACCAAATCATCTTTTTCTTTTACTATTCAATGGCAATGTCAAGTGTTCAGTGGCAATGTGCATATAATGCTAATGCATCCAATGTCTTTCTTATATTCTGGAAAATTATGTCCTATAAAGTGTTATCAATACATAGAATTTTCTAATCTCATGTAGTAAAATAGTGAGCAGTCTGTGGTGCTAATGCACACCTGAAGAGGAGATAATGCCAGCATGTTTCACTAATTTCAATTCTGTTGTTTTCTTTATATGTCTATGATTATACATTTTTAATTGAGGCCTATCTTTAAGTATTTTGCTAGTATACTTTGTTGCGAGCAACAAGCATATTTTCTACATGAGAGATTAAGATTATAAATTATTTAAATCATTTAAAGTTGATCCCCCTTGGGCTTCAAAACTTCTATGTTCTTTGTACTTATCTTTGGCAAACAAGGTACTCAGCAGGTGCAATTATTGTCTCTGCAGGTGTTGTACAATTAGGGAAACATTTTAGCTATTAAAGTACACATCAGTTTTAGGGTTCATTTTATCATCTTTTTTATTGCATGACACTCTTCAATTCCATTCTGGACACTTCAACAAATTAAAATACAGATTTGTATGTCTTCCTTTAAAAATACAAGTATTGTGAAAAGGACACCTTTTTTTTCCTAATTTGGAGCATTTCATAGGATATATAAATTGCTAGAAAGAATTACAAGAAGTTTCTGAAGAGGTGGGGTGGAAGTTCTCCTAGAAAAAACACTCCTGCATCAAAGCACTATGTATTTCAATACACAGTACAGATGTGCTCTGGTACAGATGTGGTAACCCAGGCTACAAAACTTCACCTTGTTTCAATAGAACAAGGATATGAACTCATCTCAGATGAGTGACCCACCAAGTTAAATTGGTAACTCCTGGATATGATGTCCACTTTACCCAGTGAACTTCTGTTTCCTTTTTGCTGCAGAAGACACTGATCAAAATGTTGAAAATGACCAATAAATTCTATAGTCTCAGAAATCATCTGTAAAAGGATTTTAAAAAATATTCAAGTCATCAAGTCTTAATTCTGACCTTATGAAAAGCTCTCTTAGTGGTTTGGTTTAGATGAGGATTTGCTGTAGGAAAACATGCTATTATCATAGTGTCTTTATAAAGGTCAGCAGAGGAATCGTTTGTGTAATAATTCCTAGGAATATTTCATAGGAAGCAAGGAGATAGATTCAGGCTAAGTATCAAAACAAGCAGTAAAGCTAGAGAAGGCTTAAAAGTTAATAGGCTTTATAAGCTTATAATGATAATAATTTTTAAAAAGGCAGTAATTACCAATTAAAAGCTCCAGTGCCTGACTTAGACTTTCATATACCTTATCCCTCAAGCATTAATCTTTCTGGAATGCTCATTGCAAAGAGTTAACATATTTTGTTTAAGTACTACAACAGGAAATTAAACAGAAACCATAAATGCTACAGTTTCTTCTGAATCAAATGTTTAATAATTTAAAAACTTAAATAACCCTCCTCTTTGCAATCCTCAGAAATTTTTATGTCTTATTGATCCTCAATTCTCTGGTTTTGATTGGCTTCTTAAAAGCCTTAAAAAGGAGAGAAAGCAGTTTTTACCAAAATAGACTTTTATGCTAAGGAGCCAATGGAATTGTTTCATCAAAATCTACATATTAACATAGGAAGCCAGAACTTGACAGGACCTGCTAAGAAAGGTATTGGTCTTGTTGCCTGCTGTTGCAGGTATTGTGGCATCCATCACTTTCATGTATTACTCAAACTTCCATTAAGTTCAGATTTTGTTGTTTTATGGTTCAGTAAATATCCTACTGCCACGGATAGTAAAAAGCTGCAGGCATTACACTATTTTTCCTTGTACTAATTTTGCAAGGAATCAGGGATAGAGCCTATTTGACTTCTTATGAACGTGGTATGAGTATTAGCTGTGGGAATCAAGGAATGGGAATTCAGTCCCTGGTGTCTCTTGTTACAATGTGGGGTTTAAGGAAGTTTAACTTTCAGAGGATTTGAAAATCAAACAAAATCACCATGTCTATAAACAACCCACTGATCATCACTGAAGATGTACAACCTTGAGAAGTGGGAAAAGCTACCTTACATATTGGGAGAGGGAGAAAGAAAGAAAGAAAGAAAGGGAGAAAGGGAGAG
>JAOXNG010000001.1:202712887-202723098 GCA_028566535.1 Scolopax minor
GAGGAGAGGAAAGGAGAGGAGAGGAGAGGAGAGGAGAGGAGAGAGGAGAGGATGTTTTCTGCCTTGAATTTACAGTTACATAACCCATCTGCTGGATATCATTAGTTTTTTTCTTTTTTTTTTTTTCTAAATTACATAACACTGTTATTGAGACGTTCTTGGATTTATGTTTGTGAATAAATCAGAATGAAATTTTTGAACAATAATTTGTTTGTTGAGTAGTTGAATTTCTTTTCAGTTGCAACCATTCAGAATTTGGGGTTAACTTCAATAACCAACACAAAACATAAAATGTAATTTTTAATATAAAATAGTATTTACCTTTCATTTTTAAAACTCTTAAAAGGCTAAAGAAGTCCAACATCTGCAGTCTTTTGTGATTGAACAAGATAGGTACTCATTGCTTGCTTTGCTGGAGAAAAAAAAAAAAAAGTTACAGTTTCTCCACACTGCATTTTCTGCAATTTGGCAAAAATGACCTGAGAGACCAAGAGGTGACATCATTCTGTCCATAGGCTAGGTTCCCTCCTGTTCTTCTGCAAGCCAAGTAGGTTACAAACCATGGACACCAGAAACAGATATGGTCTCCAGTCTCATTACTGCCATTTATAGAAGCCGTGACATCTTCCTACACCAACGTGTTTCCTGTCTTAAATAAAGAATTTTTCCCTCTTAGCTAGAAATTTTCCATCATAGCACAGCAGCTCAGACACAACTGGTCACCCACAAAAATTTTTATCTGTTTCAGAGCCATTGCTTCTTAAAAACAGTTGAATAAATATACACTTTCTACTTTACAATAGCTATGCCAAAAAAGTATGTTATTATAGTCAAAGCCTCTTTATTTTATTATTTACTTACCTACCTATATTGCTACCTCCTAAACATATTTTTTCTCTCAATAAAGAACTTGAATTTTTGAGACCATTTTTTTTTACCTTTTGCCTTTCTCATTTTTAAAGAAAATTTGCTTAGAAAATAAAATTAATGGACCACAAGAAAGGTGACACGGAGGAAGAAGGCAGCAGAAAAGGACAAGAGTTTGAAAAAAAAGTAGAAAAGTTTAACATTATATTGGTATCAGAAATAAGTGACAGGGAGACATGTTCACATGGTAAGTTGTCATCTGTTCAGAGCTGAGAATATGCAAAACAGAACTGCTACAAATGAGAACATAAATGAAAAAGGTATTTAGAACACACCACCAATGTCAATATGTAAAAAAAAATGGCAAAAAAACCCCCTCCAACCAATTACACACAGAATAATTATACAGGAAAAGTGAAAAGAAAACCAATGTAAACGACTGTTTTCTTGAAGATAAGCAGAAAGAGACAGGAAGAGAAACATGGAAAAAAAATGAGAGAAAAATGTCCATAAAAATACTGGTCTAAAAATAAAATAGCATGTATAACTGTAATAAAATTAGTATATACTGGAGGCAAAAGGTGTACTACCCGTCTCTCTGTTTTCTTAGCTGGAACTTTGTTTAAGCACAACAGTATTGGAAAGAATGAAAAGACCCCGCAACAAGACAATGAGTGTAGTTGCTTTTGTGGTTTGCAGAAAGGTTTTTTAAATACATTTTGATATGCAAACATGTAATATCAGAGAAAGGGTGGTTCTCATCTGAGAAATGGGACAGTTGTGCTTGCTTGGCCAGAAATGGTTCTAGTTACAAACCAGAGACTTCCATGACATATATTTGTAGGTTCCCTGTTTGTAAGACTTTTGTACTTGTCAGGGAATCAATTGCTGTGATAAGAGAAGATCATACATAGCTTTATAGATATCTGTGAGACAGGTTTTTGGGCAAGGTGGACTTTTCACCTGATTCAGGTAGAGCTAATTTTATGTTAGTCTTTTCATTCAACATATCGCTTAATAACAATTGCATTCTTGCAGACCAGAAGTTTAAAAAAGATAAATCTAGATGTGGTCATTAATCTACAGAGTCAAGTGTTGTATCATTGAAGGATGACGGAGCCGGACTTTTTTCAGTGGTTTCCAGCAAAAGGATGAGGGGGAACAGACGTAAGATGGAACATAGGAAGTTCCACTCAAATATGAGAAAAAACTTTATAGTGAAGGTGACAGAGCCCTGGAACAGACTGACCAGGGAGGTCATGGAGTCCCCTTCTCTGGAGATTTTCAAGACCCACCTGGATGCAGTCCTTCTTTAGCAGGGGAGTTGGACTAGATGATCTCTAGAGGTCCCTTCCAACTCTGTCAAATCTGTGAATCCATGAATTTGGAAATAAATTTGAATTTCATCTTTCTTTGAACGATAAGACTAAAATCCAGGATAGAAGCTTACATAATATACAATTCTGAAATATGCATATTCCTGTTGTGAAGTTTCGATTAGGCTTCCCTTGAATATATGTTGAAAAGCCAAAAACATACCTGCAAAAAAGAAACGCCACTGTGTAAATTCTAGCACAGTGTTCCTATAGTTTTATTTTCGTGTAAGGACATTCTTGTATTGTAAGTGAATAGGGATTAGACAAATAATTGATATAGAAAAGGCAAACATGAAGTTCAGTGAAGTTTCCCAAGATTTGTTAGACATGAGTACCTTCACGATTGGCAGCACTTTGTATAATTTTATACCCTGATAAAACAACAATCCAATAATTGTATCCACTTTGCCACATCTATATTAATATATATTAATCTCTGTAGAAAATAAAGTCTATAAAGCCTCATCTGCCCTAATCTGAGTGTGATGAAAATTCTTAAAATAAATTTATAGTTTCTTAGTCTTATATTTACTCTGCTCACATCAATAAAGTCTATAGCTACAACAGAGAGATCATTGTTGTATTAGGGGTAACTACAGGAGTCTTTAAGAGACTTTTTTTTTTAATGTTATGTTTATATTATCGTATTTAAGACTTGATCCTAAAGTTCCTTAGGACTGGATCCTAAACAAACCATTGACTAGGGTGGATGTATAGAAATACTAAGTAAAATTATGAAATGTTAAATTAAAAAAAGTTCAAATAATAGCTTTTCAAGGGGAAAGAGTAAGTTTCAAACTGAAGTTCAATTCTTCCTTTTCATTTTTTTTTTACCTACATAGGTTAATAATGGCTACAAAACAATCCATCCATAATACCCTGCATGTGTTGGTAGCATTTGAGAAAGGCTACTGTCACCGGGGAAAAAAAGGAGGAGAAAGAGTACAAAAGTGTTTCCATTCAGTTTTTACTTGGACTGCTTCTTTTCATTTTCTGTAAATAATCTATCAAAGAGAGAAAATTATTCAAAGACATATTCTGAAGACAATATCCAGAGAATTTTAAGTATGTTCTTTCATAATAATAATACACATAATATTTTTAGTGTGCTGATATAAATATTTGCCTCATAAACCGTACTGTAACAATTGTCAGTTTTAGACAGGGTGTAGGGATATATCAGTATGTCTGAATATGTCAACAGAACAGACGAAATCTGAATTTCTAAATAAGCTATAAACCAGTAATTATACATGAATATTCATAAATGATAAAATCTGTACACTGAAATATTATTTTTTCAAGACATTTAGGGAATTATTTTGAATAATGAAAAAATCATGGTAATGTGACTTCCAGCAATTCACACTAGGAAAACAATAAGTAAATTCTATCAGTTATTCAGAATGAATAGTTAACTCATCATGCTATTTATTAGCCTGTTGAACTCTACAAATATGGCTGTGAATAAATATGGATATGTTTGTGTGTGTAACTACTTATTCTAAATTCACATTCTACTTAACTTGTACGATATTAATCCTTTAGTCAGTGAACTTTTGCTTGTCCATGCTATATTCCTCCCTGGGTTGTGGGTTTTTTGCTCTAGCTATTGCTGGATAGCACCAGATAAGCAACATTGTATGTCTTAGTCATGTTTGATTTCATCAACTTTGTGATTGCTTACATAACTTAAGTATATAGGAAAATTGGGATAGCGCTTATGTTAGAAATTGTTTGCTGTTTTAGGAGATGATGATGCCTAGGGAGTATTAGTTCCCATCAAGAAGGTTTAGTAGGCACAAAGGAGTCCATTGTATGTTTTTTTCCAGTTGGTCAGCAAAGCTCGGGTTTGTTTTAACTTGAGCACAACAGAGGAGAAATTGCTGGTAGAGCATGACCAGAGATCAGAGCAGGAAATACTATTAAGTAGAAGCAAAAGTGATTTCAGATATACTTAATATCTAAGAAAAAATGGTTGTAAATGTCAATGAAATGCAACCTGCCAAATAGAATCCTAATAAAACTGCTAATTCCTTCTCATTATGTGGGTCTGAACGATCTTAGCAGTCTCCTGTAGGAGCCTGGGGTCTCCAGCAAGCTTGTTCTGATCAAAGTATTCATGGCAGCATATTAAAGTGACCAACACCCTCTGAATTGCTGAACAGTTAAGAGGCAATAAATTATAAACAAAAAAAAAACCACCCACATTTGGTCATTTTTGTTAAGAATATTACGCTGATTCCATTTTTCCGTCTAACATCTTCCTCAGAACTCCCAGCTAATTATTTGGAACCCAGAGTTTCTATATCACAGAAACACAACTGCAAAAAAATGAGTTTTCCCCTTGTTTATACCATGCTTTAAAACAAAAATTTGTAGCAATATATTTTCATTTTTTGATAGTGCTGTTCTCATTACCATTAATTAATCTTTTATTTCCCTTATCCTTACCGCTATTCTAATTTTTTCAGTAATACTAGCTGTATCTAGAGCACATCTATGTTTCATATGGAAATACAGTGAGTCACAAGCTTGCTATCTGCCCTGTTACCAGACAGCCATAAATGGATACCCACACACAAGCATGTCACTGAGCAGAGAGTCCCACTGAGAGATGGGGTTCATTTACTTCAGCTTGGCAGTCATGGAGTTTTGAGTTTCAGACTAAATTTGGATCATTTCGATCTTGTCCTGCCAGCTTCAAGGATAAGTAGAATGCCCTCAATCTACCTTCATCTTCAACATGCCAAAAACAGAGACTTGTCATAATATTCAGTGTTGTCTGCCTAAAATTAGGACTTCTGTCAGATTTTATATTACTTAAAAAGCATTGCATTTTTATCCCAGGACAAATTATTAATATTCTGGTCTTTTTTTTTCATCATAAACCTTGAGTGAGGTGCTTTTTCTAACAAGAAATTCTACATCTGAGAAAAAAAAAACAACGAGGTATTAGACTGCTGTCTGCTTCTGAAGGGTGATGGCTTTTCATAGCTTTGTAATAGCTGAATAAGTCTCAGGGAGATGAATTAGTGGTAGAGGGCACATGACCTAAAAATGAAAGGTGAACAATGAATGGATTTATTACAAGTCATACTTTTGCATCCATATATAGAGAGCAACATATTACATAGAACTTCTTAATCTTAATCTTAGCGACACAATAAATCGGTCAAAGAAAATACAAGCCTGGAAGGTGTGATTCATGGTATGCCACACCATATTCCAAGCCTGCCCACTGCTACTTATAACCAGAACAATAGCAAAGATTTGCCCATCAAAGAAGTGTCAGATTTATTTATATTGATTCCTTTTGAGCTATTTGCACTTTAAGCTGAGTATGTGTGTCAGTCAAGAAAAGGAAAACAAACTCTCACAGAACTGGCACATTTCCAGTATTGCTAGAGAAAGGCAGGGGTGAGAAAAAAGGAGAACAGTGGGCTAAATTTCATAGCAAGCAAAATATCCAATGGGATAAATCTTTCCACAAAGCCTCCATGCAGTTGTTAATAACTTCGGTTATTGATGTCATTCCTACTCTGGTCTGTGACTTCTGCAGATATTATGACCAGGTCAGAAATTTCTCCTTCAAAGGTTTATTAGCAGTGCAGGAAATAGTGTTAGCAATTTAGTGAGTAGTACTCTTGCACCATGAATCAGAAATAACCCAGTGCTCCATGTGGCTTTGTTGGGTTTTTTTTCCCCTGAGAAAATCTGGAAAGCTGAGTGTCTTTGATATTTATAGCCATTAAAGGTCCCATAGAACATTTCACAACACTAGTAAATAGGGTTCTTATGGGTACTTCCAGCCATAAATACATTTCTCTTGGGTTTCAGCAGGGTATATTTGACTTCATTTCTGGTCCAGAGTCTTGCAAGGCAGTAATTTATTGGTGATAATCCCATGACATGTGCTACTACAGCAATGGTACGATTTCATGTGAGCCAGAATCAAATGCAAGTTATGGTGTGTCAAATCAGTGACCCAGAAAATATGCACAAGGTGTGAAGGACCTGAATAAGAACCAGTCTTCCCTTTTCTCTGCTACTAAGTTGTCTTTATTTCCTTCACGAGAAACAGTGTGGGACAAATTCCTGTCACAGACAAATTAAGGAAACCTATTTACAATTTTTTTTTTATCATTCAGAAGTTAGAAAAACTTAAAAAGCTTGAAAATTACTTTTGTATATTCCACATAATAAGATGATACAAATATCACTATGTAAGCAAATGGGAAAGACTTGGTTCTGGTGTCAAACAATGTTGCGTGGTGTTATGGATATAAGACTGGCTAAGACTTTCAGAAGATTGAAAAGTAGTTCCTAAAGATTTGTATTTTTTTGTATGATCTAGTAAAGTCAATCTCAGCTTTTAATCTGCCCGTAATATAGTGGAATAATATCTCATTTCCTTCATCTTATATTAATCTGTAAATTGTACTTGAATTTTTGGTTTGTAGTTGTACTAAATCGGAGCTGAACTTTGCTTGGACCTCTAAAATCCTTGTATATTTTGAGAAAGATAAATAAAATATACATTATCTAAGTTCTTTAAAAAATAGCATCTTTTGGTTAATGTTAAGCTTATTTCTGTTTATTCTATGTTAACATTCTGTATTAATTTATTTCATATTATCAATTAAAATATATTAATCTAACTGTACATTAAAAATTGTATACACTGAAGTTCATATAAGCTTTCCAGATATGAGTTGAAGTTATTGTTAAGAATTTTCGTATTAAACTCACTAATAGAGTTTAATAAAGAAATAATAGAGTTTATATTTTTAATTTTTTTATTTTTATTAAATAAAGATTTTATTAAATGAAAAATATATTTTTATTATATTTTATTTTTCATTAAATAGAGTTTAATTAAAAAAACGGAAATGAGAGAATATCAAACACACTGATAGAGTGAGTTTAATACTAATCCATGGTGAAAAAGACAGTGTCAAGAACTGCTGAGTGAGAAACAGAGAATAAAACTGAAATAGAACTGGAAATTGTATAACTATGAATATTTACAAATATTTACACTCACATTTTGAAAATCTCATGAGGTTCTGGTCACCTCATGTGAAGTAGAACTTAATGCCACTAGAAGGCTGAAAGACATGTAAAGCTTCTCTAAAAAAATATTAAATTGATTCAAACTCTTAAACTCAGACAAGAGATGACTGAGATAGAGATCTGTAAAAGCATGAAAAATATGGAAAAGATAAGAGTATTGTGGTTTTGATTACACAGAAATGAGAGAATATCAAATGGAATTACAAAGAAAATTTTCTGAAATACTCAAAGGAAATACTTTTGTCATTCAGTACTTAAATGGATTGTTGAACCTATGGATACAGGATGTTTTGGAAGCCAAGAGTATAAATGGATTTAGAAGTTGATTAGTCAAGCTTATGGAGGAGAGCTCCACCAAGGACTACTAAACATGGTGGTCTGATTACAGCCTCTGGCTCTAGTTCAGGAGGTCCCTGAACCAGAGATTGCCAGAAGCTGGAAGAACAGAAGCAAGTACCACTTTGTGCATACCTTGTTCATGTATTTATTCCCTGAACAGCTGCTGCTGGCCACCATCAAAGGTGCTTCTTATTTTACAGACACAAATGACAGAGAGCGAGAAAGAGCAATTGTAATATCATAGGCACTTTGGAGCTTTTTCAATAACATTTTCTGCCTGGAGTTAAAAGCTAAGTTTAAAAAAAAAAACAACTGATAAAATAGGGCATGCTCACCCAAATACTTTTAAAGTCAAACCATTGAAAATAACAGTTGCGTGCTGGTTCTATTCTGTTTTAATCAGGAAACTTCAAAGAAAAGTGACAAGAAGGATATCAGCCTAGAGATTACTTACAGGCAAAGGAATGCATTTGGGTCTCTTATTCCTTGGACAGAGTCTCTAAGCAGAGAACTAACAGTGATAGAAGTGTCAGGTACACTGTGTGCAAGGCTTGCTACAGTAAGTTTGGCATGAATAACACAGAAACACAGCTACATCATGGATCCCAGGGGTGAACAAGTGCAGAAGAAGCCAGGACTGCTCAGATGCCAAATTTCACTTTCCTGGCAAATGTCACTTTTGACAGCAATCCCTTACATGCTTGAAGTATTTCCAAGGTTAGGCATTGGTGTGGGTAGAATTCCACTTTTGAATGCACAGGCAAAGACTGTACAGCTAACATAAAGCCACCAGACACACATAGGACAGCAATGCCTTATCCAGTTCCTTCAGTTTCCACTCCCAAGCACTACCAGAAACCTGCCTGAACTCAGATGCCTTAATTTTAGACTCAGTTGCTTTAAATGGAAGTTCACTGCTGCTATTGTCTTTGCAAAACAGTTCATTGCTAGAATGCCTCTACTCCTAACTCAGTTCACTATTGGCAAAAGACAATAACCAAAAGGAACTGAAAAGCATTGCAACTTATGCCTATCATCTTTTATTCAAGAATTATTATAAATTTCTTGACCTTTCAAGTTGTAATCTTTTTGTATCCAGACTGGAAACTATTTTTATATCACTACAAACAAATTTATATCACTAAAAGGTAGGTCAGTGTCTCAGGTTCCAGCGCATCAGGATGACACTTAGAAGCTTTGATTTCTGCCTGTCAGGTCATATCCCCATGTAGCAGATAATATGACTTGACATTCTATAAACTTGTCTATAAACCTTCATTTCCTACGACAGAGAAGCTCCAACTATTCATCACTATTCATTTGAGCATTGGCAGCTGCTTCTTAAAAACAAAGGTACTACAACAAATAATACTCACCAAAGATTTTCTTCAATTGACCGAGATATACAAGTCCTGAGAGAGAATATGCCAGTCTAACGCATCAGGCACTACAAAATGTCACAACACTAACACTATGTTCCATGATACTAGCTTCATTATATATAAAAATTCCCTTTTTGAAAGCTTGACAACATGTAAGTCTAACAGGGGTTTACCACACATGCATCTGTGTTAAATAGGTGAAAATTCACTATAATAGTGCAAACCAGTTTTGTATTGAGACATTTTACTTCTAATCTACACAGGGTTAAAAAAATGTAGACCAAAATATAATTTAAAAGTTATGGATTCATAATTCCAATTAAATGAAACGGGTCCTCTGATGTAAAAAAAGTTGTGAATTGCAACTGAACCTATCTACCTAAAATTGTAAAATATTTGTTACACATTTCCAAAAATCTAATATAGAGATGAGAGAGGTACATGAAATTTAAATAAAGATATGCTATCTCTCTGTGAAAGAGTGTAATTTTCTCTGATAGCATCTTCCCAAATGGTTATGTAGTGCTAAACTTCAACTACGATATTTTCATTAGCTACATTTGAGGAAATTATATAGATGGAAAATTGTACTTACTAAAAGTTCTGACAACCCTGTGTACAGTTGTGTAAAGTGTACAACTTTATCTCATTTTTGTTTTCTACATATCAATGACACAAAGTTTTATGTCTGTCTTACAGGGACAAGTAGTTTACTGTGAGAGCTGCATTGATACTCTGAGCTTCTTCACTGTATCACTCATATATATCAATGACCATTACCCAAGAAAATATTTTTTTGTCTGCAGGAAGACCCTCTTAAAATAGAAAATGTTCATCTGTGTTACAGGGCTGTGTTGTAGGATTAGGTGGTCTGTCTTCTATTACCCATTCCATTTTTTGATATCTAATCATCCTTCAGCTGCATAAAGCTAACAAATTGCTCTGGAGAGTTCCTATATCTCTACATACGCACTTCTGAAATACAGCTAAACGTGGGACTAAAACATGAAACTGAGTAAGTTTAGATTTATAACTAGAGGTGGTGGACAAGTGAAATAGAATACAAAGTATGTCTGGAACTGACCATTGCATTAGAATATCTGAGTTGGTCTCCCAATATTTAATTGATCTGATAGCCTTTTCTGTACCCCTACATGCAAGAAAGAAATGC
>JAOXNG010000001.1:202736255-202746595 GCA_028566535.1 Scolopax minor
ATCAAGCCTGCTCTAGGTGAACCTGTTTTGGCAGAGACGGTTGGACCAGATGATCTCCAAAGGTCCCTTCCAAACTCGACTGTTCTGTGATTCCTTCCCCTGCTCTTACTTTATTTTCTTTTCTCATTCTCCTGGGCCTTGGTGCTTGCATTTTTTTTCTTCTGAGCTGTGGAGTGGCTGCTTCTTTCTACTCCAGACTGCCCATACTCAGCCTGCCTCTTCTCAGACCTCATCTCTGATGACTGTTGTCACTCAGGAGAAACAACTACACTCATACTCAGTTGCAGCAGCATAGACCCAGAGCGTGCATCTGGCATGAAGAACCTTTGAAAAAATCAACCATGAAATTCTCTGAAACTTCCACTAGAGTGTAATTTGGGGTAAATTTTGGGGGTGATTTAGCACTGCTTCACTTTCAGTTTGGAAAACCCATAGTCCAGAAGGTAGAGCCACAATGTCAGGTGTCAAAACATGAAAAACTTGGGTCTCTGTCAAGCAATCACAATATCGCTTTTCTTACTAGTGTTTTCAATATGACCCTGCAATATTATCTCTCCAATCTCATTGTGAGAACCTCTTTACTCATGTTTTATTTATTTTTAAATAATTTAGAAGCTCAAGATAGAAAACTTGAGTATAATTATTGGAGCATGAAAACGTACCAGTTCTGTGAAAAAAAGTATCACTGAGAAGTGTTTTTGGAATCAGTGTTTCTCTTCCTATTCCATAGGCAATAATAAGTTGAAGGCTTTGAGTTCCAATTAGTAGACAAAAAAAATAATTCATATCATATGAGAGGCACAGGAATAGAAATATTTTTTCTAGAATATTTTTAAGTAAATTAAATTACTTTGCTTAGAAAAGTTCCTAGTGATAGTGGCAAATTTTGAATTCCCTTATTTGTCTGGGGGAGGAGAAAATCAGTGTTTGCTTTACATGCTAACACAGTGAACTAAACCTTGACCTGTAGTTAGCAACCAAAGTTACATAGGTTTTTCAAATTATTATAGAGAATCCAAGCCTAAGGAATTACATCAATAAAAGAGAATCTGCTTTGGCCAAACTTACTGTGTAAGAGAAAAATAAAGTAAAAGTGCCATTCTGGAACCCTGATAGATTCAGTTTGATGTTGATGTTATAATGTTAGAGGAAAAAATGCCACCAGGAACTGTGACATTCTCAAGTGGTACAGCCAAGACATTCTTAATATAGTATCAGAATTCTTCACCAGATGCTGCCTAAGGAGAACACCATCCTAAGAATTAATGAATATAAACAAGTGATAAATAAATTTAGAGTTAACATTTTCTCACCATTAAAACAATGAGATTCTGGCAGATTTGCAAAGGTAATATATGTATACAAGAGCATATTCAGCTGGCTTCATCTCCCCAGTGCACATATTTATATTTGAGCTTCTCGTCCTGAGCTTCCCTTATCAGTGAGGAAAAGGAGGAGGCAATTCTAGGGCACAGATGCTAAACTAAACCCCTAAAAAAAGAGACATATCTAAATTACAGGGTCAGTTGTAGTCATTTATGTTTTAATATACAATGAGCTCCATTTCTGATGTCACAAATTCTTTTTTTTTTCCCCAGATAAAAAAAAAAACAGACTGTTTTAGTTTTCACTCACTCTTTTTATAACTTCTTTATTTTTTTAACATTCATCAGAATAAGTGACTGGAATATTACTCAAGATCAAATTCTGTTTATTCATGGGAAATATGAGAAAACATCTGATAACCTTGATACTTGATTACTCTTTTCAGAACCTGTTTATTTATAGTTTGAAGAGTTGCCTTAAGAGTAAAGATAAAGACTAAGATTAATTTCAAATTTGAAGAAGTTTAGAAGAATTTAATTTAAAAAAGAGCGGTTACCTCTCTTTTATTTAAATTTAAACTATTAAAAGAGAAGAAAATAGAAGAAAATGGGTGAGTAAAAAAATATATACTTTTAAAAATAATTGTCAGAAACTACTGAAAATTTCCTATAGCATGTTGTTTTCCATTATATTTTTTAATAAATAGCTATTCAAGGCATTTAAAGTGTGTTTTTCCAAGATAGAGCCCGTTTGCATACATGTGTGCATTGATGTGGATCAAAGGCTTTACTTCTGTTTTTCATACTGCACAGAGCAATAACGGAAGTCGTATAAGAAGGCAAAGACTTACAGAATTAACGGGATTGAAATAGGGCTACAAAGTAGTAAATAAGAAGGTCATTGATGACAAAGGGAAAAATAAATATTTTTTTTTCAGTGGTTACTATTTGTGGAGTAGATAAACAGGAGAACAGTTATCAGTTAACTGGAGGAAATAAAACTGAGTCATGTTGCCTTGCCAACACCTAAGCTCTCACCCAGGCGCTGGTTCATTCCCTTCTCCCATAGGACAGGGAGACAGTAGAAAGAACACAAGAAGATTCATTGGTTGGAGATGAAGACAGTTTAATAGGGAACGCAAAAGCTACGTGTGGAAGCAGTGCAAAACAAGGCAGTCATTCATCACTTCCCATCAGCAGGCAGATGTTCAGCTACTTCCTGGGTTACAGGGCTTCAGAACATGTAACAGTTGCTTGAGAAGGCAAACACCATAACTAGGATGAACAGTACTGTTCCCCTGACCTGACTCTGTCCCAGCCAGAGCCAGAACACATGTCTACAGAGAATACTCTTAACATATGCTCAACAAAACAGTGTGTTTTATTTGAAAGATTTCCCAAGAGAAAACATTGAACTCTGTCATCCTACTTTGGTTGGAGTTTGATATTTTCTCAATTCTTGCTTTGAATCTCCAAGAACACCAGGAATCCCTGCATCAACTAATTATAACTTGTGACTCTGAAAATGAGCATTCACACCCAAATAAAAGTTATAATAAACTACTTAAAACTTAAATATGATATTAAGTAAGGTAAAATAAATATTGATGTCATCTTAACCTACTGAATATTCATCAGTGGGTTTAAGCAGATAATAAACATCATCCAAGAAAGGTTGGACCAGATGATCCCTGAGGTCCCTTACAACCTATTATTCTATGATTCTATAATCAGATGATTAAATTCCTACTGGGAAAAAAAGAATAATTATTTCCAAAAATAGTCTAATCTTAGTTAATTTCATAAATTAACTAATGAAATGTCAATTCCTGCCCCCAAAAGTCATTCCAATATTGCAGCAAAAATTGGAGATGCAATTTTGCTTAGAGCCAAATTTAAGCATATGCGCAAGAAATAATGGAGCACGTAGATTCAGAAAGACACAACTAACTTGATGCAGTGTAGAGCATCAGGACATCCTGGCAGTCTGCCTTATTTGTGGAAAAAGGTCTCAACAGCTAGAGGACATGGTGTCAGAAGGTATGATCACATGTAAAGCAGGCAATCTAAACAGTGCCTTCTTCACAACTTTTGTCTTGATTAGAGAATCTTTTTAATACAGACTCTAGTCTGAGTCTACCAACCACTATGGTACTTAATAAACTGTGTCTCCAGTGACTATAATGACAGAAGGCTTGAAATCCTCCGTGTGGGTGATGGCAAAAGAATAGCTAGGTTTTCTTTTAAGAATAGCTTCCCTCGTGGCTATAGTGTTCCTTTGGACTCTTTTCTAAGTAAATAGTAATAAATGTTTCACTAACTTGACAGCAATTTAGAGTCCTCTAATTTTAACTGTTTGAGTTAAGGGTCCACTCAGCAGCTCCACTGTGGGAATGAAATAATGAGGTGTGAATAAATCTGCAGATCCAGATCAAGTGTGTGAATATGAGACTTCCTAGGTTTTGAGGGGTTGCATAATATGCAATAAAAAAAGGAAAAGCATACTCGACCAGACTGAGGGTCTGTTTGCTGAACACTGTCTTTGACAATAGAAGGGAGTAGTTGATTAGATAAAACCTCTGAGAATCATGCAAGCCTTTAAAATACAAACTTATTCTATATTTTTACTGCTTTATCCTTCCAGCTTTCAACAGACTCTCTAGGGATTTCTTGAGCCAGAGATGTTTCTGTTTGCTAAAGTCCTGATGTGTTTCTTTGCTATGAGTTTGTCTTATTGCTTTTTGAACTGATTTGCACTTTTAACATCCCGAAAACTGCTTGGCAGAGTTTCCCCAGTGTATGTATTCAGGTAAAAATACATTTCTTGTTGGCTTGTTTCAACCTGTTCAGTGATGATGCCATTTGATGCTCCCTAGTTCTTATACTGTCAGAAACAAGGAGTGTTTTCTATTCTTATATCCCATGGGACATGAAGTCCCAGCTAAATTCAATCCTACAGGAGTCATATATTTCTGAACTACAATTTAAGATGCTGTATCATTCTGTTACAATGAATACATTGCTTTCAGAGAAGACAAGATTCATGTTCAGGAAAATTATTTTTCACTTTTTGGACAATTTACTCTCAAAAGAAAGAACTTTATATAAAGATTGGTATAATGATAGGTTCAAATTTGTTGCTAGAATTACCTGTCAGATACTTAGAAAGAATCAGGTTAAGGATGTTCATTCTTTTACTAATCAGAAATAATAATAAAAAAACCCTTTCCATTTTAGTTTTTGACAAAAGATGTTTTTATGCATTTGCAAGAAATAATAACAGTATTCAGAAACACTCAGTACAGTGTTTTGTAAGCGCAATGTGAGGTATTGCAAACTCCAGTTTCAGTCAACAATACATTGCTTTTTATCCCATAAATAAATAGTTGTTCTATTCAAGCTATCCCAATAAATTTTATCCAATACCCCTAGAAAATTGCAGAGAAAAGACAGAACTGTCTGATTGCATTCAGCATGAGCAGAGGAAAAATGATCATGACGTAAAGTAATCATGCTTAATATTCCTTTTATCTTTCCTGCTTAACTCTGCCTTGTCCAGTCATTTATAGTGATGTACAAAAGCATTTTCTTGTACTCCTAATGTGATTTTAAGACAAATGCAGAAGCCTGGGAAATTTATAGATGTCCTCAATGTTCCCCTGTTTCAGGGTTTATTTATGAAGATGTAGCAGAGACACTTTTCAACTCTCCTGTCCTCACTTTTCTGTCTTATGCAGCTAAACCACAACTAAGTTTCACATTATATATAAGTATATTGGATGGCTGAAAAATATACAACTTCAGGTTATAAAGTTCTAATGATGAAAGACAGGAGAGATTTGGTAAATTAATTCCTGAATCTATTGACTGAGGCTCCAACCTGAAAAATGGTTTTGTGACTGAAAGACATTTAAAAAATTACTATTTTGCCTCTTCCAACTCAATCATGAATTATTTAACATTACAAAGTATCAGAACTAATATAAAGAAAAACCAGTTACAAACCTGTGTTGGCCAAAGCTGTCTTCTAGTCCAGACTTAGGCCAGACTCCCTCAACCCTCTTTCTAATTAATTTTGCAATTATCATTCTAAAATTTCTCATTGCCCTTCCTTCTGAAGTACAATTTTAATGTGAGATACCAGTTATATGAAGTCTCAATTACTTCCAAGAAATGTTCTTCCTGACTTCAGAAAGTGGCATTAAAAGTTCTGTATGAAAAACAAAGAAAAAAGGGACACGATTGTAAAGTGGCACCTGAGAACTGACTGCTTCCTTCAGGAAATGTCAGGAATCTCTTCTGTCACTTCAAGTTATATCTTGTCTTTCTCCTCTGATTGCCCATTATTGCCCATTGCTGGCTGGTCCTGGGGTCCCACCTGGCACACTGCACTCAGCTCATCTGCAGCCGTATTCACGCACAGACTGTTCTCTTCCCCAGTACATCCTAAGGGGTGACAAATAGGATTCAAGGGGTTTTGTATACATCAAGCTTAACAAAACACTGGGTTATTAAGGTGAAAGGACAGGATTAAGGGCGGAGATGACTGATTATGAAACTAAACTTACAGGGACCAGGCAAAGTGGCTTCATGCTGGAGGTGGAGATGTTAAGAAATGCTGCTCAAAAAATTTAAAAAATGTTAAAAGTAATCCATGATAAAAATTAACATGATCACACAGCAAGAATGAAGCAGAAAAATGTTGCATAAGGTACATTTAACATACAAATGAGGCACAAATTAACTAGTACTTGTGTATTTTAGTGAGCAAGAGACACTTCCATGGGCAGGGCTGCAGCCTGACCACAGCACTTCAACAGTCTGCACAAGAGCCTCCCTGGCCAGCTGGCTGGGAACAGACATGCTTATTAGAGTAGATAGACGAGAAGGTAACGTCTTTGCAAAGTTTCTCAAAACTGCCAAATAATGATATAGAATGTAAGTCTTATTAAACAAAGCAAGCTAAATGATAAATGTACTGTTAGAGTTTCCAGTACTACAAGACATTCTGGGAAAGAAGGCGGATTTAACACCACATATTGCTAAGAATCATGAGATAATTTTGAAAAATAATATTTGAAAAAAATATCCAAGAAAATCAGACGCTGTGAATTTGGAATACTTAAGGCTCAGCTTTTTAAAAGAAAGTTGAAATTTGTCAATAATTATGTATTTCAAGATCTGAAACTTTCAAATAGTAGCACTAAAAATCCACAAAAGCTATGATAAAATCATTAGAGGTTATAGTCATGGAAGAATGAGTCTTATTGCAGGAATTCTTGTGGAAATACTCTAAGTGCTATGTGAGATGGTCCATTTTAATTATTGCCATGATTCCTCCTGGCACAAAACTCAATCTGACTTGAGTGAAAGTGGTAATGAAATAAAGCTAGTAGCTTATTGAAATATGGAATTTTCTATACAAGTCACTAAATAAAAGAAATACTGACAATGTAACCTCTTTGTTTACATTGGTTTGATGTACTCTTTATTGCCTGTATATGATGCAACAGATAAAAATTCTTTCTTCTGGATGGAGACTTCCATTTAAATTCAATATAATGAGGATTGGTAAAGAAGTGGAAACAGGCATATGGCATGAAAACATGATTTTTATCATCTAAGTTTAGAGAAAATATTGGAATTGGGAAACAATTAGAAGACAACCATTCTAGATGAAAAGGCTATTCTGTAACTCATATCCTGCACATGGAATTTGCTGTTGCAATTTCTATCTTTGTTGAATGCCAACAAGATCTGTATATATGTTGTGAACTCAAGACACTGTCCTGAATAATGCAAACTAATGAATATAATCCCTGCAATCCCTCTTGTGCTTGGTAAAAGAGATGATATTTTTATCACAAAAATTGCCACAAATTGTTAACATTATAGTATAACTGCTATCCCACTTGTTTTTTCTATGAGTTTTGCAAGGTAATACTATCAAGTTGCACTATCTAATAAATTAATATAATCTCAATAACAAATCAATATTATTTTTTTACCAATCTGAATGAAAACTAATATGTACTCTATGGATATTCAACTCAAACCTAGCTCAAAAATTTAGAGCTCCAGGTTTCAGACACACACTTACCAAGTTAATAGTTACATTTTTCTTATATTTTAAATTGCTACTGGTTAAAAAATTGTTTCACTTTATTAATCTGAAGCCAGGAAATTGTGTTCTTATATAACCCTTTCTGTTGTTAGATTCTAGAATAAAATAAATCAATGTCATGTAAGGCACAACATTTTCTTAGTGAAGGTCAGGCATGACATTTGGACCAAAAAGTTCTCCTATATACAGGCTAGATAAAGCAAATAACAGTTGTAATTTTTTTTTTCATGTGTTTGTTTCATATTTCCCAAAGGACATTTGGATTTTTCCAAGAATAACAAAAGCAATGGCACTTTCCTTTGCTACAAGATCATGTTCTCTAAAAATAATTCAGAAAGCTGTTTGAAGGAAGAAGGGAATTAGTATAATTTCTATGTACCTCCTTCTTTATGTAATGTTTTACAATTCTTTAGAAATAGCTAGTAAGATTTGTTTGGATTTTGTGATAAATAAAAAATTACTGTCAGACATCCTTACCTTACAAATCCCAGTTCTGCAAACCCCATTCATGTCAATAGGACACAAGTGACAAATTCTCATAGAACCATAGCACAGCAGCTCTAAAGCATTCACTGATACTTTTGCTGCAAGTTATGTCTAAATGAGCATATTGGCTATTATTAGGAGCCCAGATTGTGCTACTACTTCATACTGGACTGCCACAACAGCCTCAGATAAAAAATATACTTTACTCCTCAAATTGGATGGCTTTTCACTCACACGTATGCAGATATTTTCAAAGTAATTTTTAGTTTGGCCATAAATTGTTAGAAATAACACAATTTGTACTCTGATTTCAATGAAACTGTGTGTCATATATGCATTAAAAAATAAATTATTTTTTTCTTTTTTCGGGAGACTTTTTGGTTTAGCCTGTTAAACCATTATTTTGATCTAGTATGAAACTAGTTCTGATCACCATGAGATTTTACTCTCCAGCTAGAAAAATAAAAGCAAAAGACATGAAACTATGAACTGTAAAATCCCAAATTCCTCCCAAATGACATTTCTAATTCTAAAACATTTCTAATTATTAATTAGAAAAAATATACAAGAGATATTATATTTTCATGATAATATAAAATCCAAAAAACATCAATAATTGTATAGATGATCATGTATTAGAAACATGAATTAATACTAAGATGGTTTTAATATTGTGTACTTATTACTAAATTAATAATTCATACAACTTATTAGCCATGAGTATGTGAATTACACAGAACTAAAAAACAGTATTAACAGGTGGTGTATGTGGTTTACTGTGAAAACAACTATTAAAAAATATCCTTAAAAACAGATTCTGTGCTTATACAAGAGGAGCCAGTTCAGAGTTTCTAGTAATGCAGACAAAGTTAAAATTTGCTACTGCAAGGATGAAGATAAAATTCGAAAACCCTAGGGAAAGACTGTACTTTGGTGGTCAGATGGTCACAGGTGGTCAGATGTGGCAGTCTGAGAGCCAAGATTGCTAATATTGTATGCCCAGGCCCTTCACTCAGCATGGAGAGAAGCAGCACGTCCACCTCTCTCTGAGTCTGGCATAGGTAGAGTAGGCAGCGATTATTAACTAACTCCCCTCCTGAAGTGATTTAGAATCATAGAATCATTTAGGTTGGAAAAGATCTTTAAGATCATTGAGTCCAACCATAAAAAAAAACCACTAATTTACCACATTTCTTCTAGAACTAGACCCAAATCTACATCTTCCAATGTTTATGACACAAAAACTGAGGTAAGCACAAGATCCATGACATTGACAGAGTTGTCTCATATTATTCCCTACATGCATTTATGAAGCACCATCATAAAGCTATTCAGAAGAACATTGCAGCAGTCTGTTCTGCAGCCTTCACCCATGACAAGTAATTTGCTTTTAATTTCCACCTCAAATTTGTTTCTGTCTATTTCATAGAGGTTCACTCACCTGTAGACTCGATTGCATCATTTCAGAAATTATGTAGTTGTTGGCCTGAGGCACAAATATACTGGTGAACTTTGTAGAAAAGCATTTCTGGGAATTTTAGCCCTGCCTTGCTACTGACCCATGGTAACATGTGTTTCCAGGTCTTCTGTCATTGACATGAACACAAAGCTGACCTCTTCTTCATGAAATCAGGGCTGCATCAGTTCCTGAAAAATATCATATTTCTAGGAGCCTTCAACAGTTTTTAGCTTTCTCTGTTTTCCGGGGATTTTATTGACAGCAAATATGTTTTTCTGAATATCACCCAGATATTCAGGCAAAACGTTGGCAGTTAACTGTGAAAGTTAGGCCTTTTTAAGTAAGACTGAATCCAGCTCTGGAAGCCAAGATGAGGCCACAGCATCCTTCTGCTGTGATAAAAAAAGCAACAGCTTGAAAGTGTCATTTCTGAAAGAGTTGTTAGTCTTCAACATTTCACACTTTAGTCTGCTTAAAATTAAAACAATAAAACAAAAGTATTAGTGGATTTGTTTTTTATCCTTTCTGCATGATAGCACACTTAATACTCTCAATATAGTGCTTTTCTTCTGAATTATAATGCACAGCTATATGGGAAGGAGGAAAAGACACTAAGTTAAATAATTGAGGAACTCAGGAAGGTGAAATAGCAAATCAAAGGTTGCAAAGATAATGTAACCTCATTGGACTGAGAAAAGACAGTTGATAACTTCTACTCTCCTTTATTTTTTTTTATTTTATTTCTTTTAAAATAATTTTTATTATGTCAAAAATTACTTGTAAATGACTGATTTCAAGTTAAATAAAACCAATACTTTTCATATCAAAGTAACATGAGGAGTGAAGTTAGATCATACAGCTTTAACCCCCGAAAAAAGGTTACTCTTCCAGTTTAACTAGTCATCTAGATTACTTCTGCAGTAAATAGAAGAAACAGGTATCATCT
>JAOXNG010000001.1:202776541-202787580 GCA_028566535.1 Scolopax minor
CCATCCCTGCACCCCTGTGGGTACTTACCCACCATAACCAACGTCATCAGACAGACCACATTCCCTCTCTGCAGCATGATGCCACCTGAGGCAGTCTTCAGAAACAGCACTTGTTTCCTACTGTTCACAAAACTCTGCTGAATTGGTTTTCTTTTTTTTTTTGATTGTTTTAGGTTTTAATATTAAAAAAAAAAATAAAATACTGCTAAAATTAGGATTTTTGTTATGGCTTTTGTTCCTCTGGATATTAGGAAAAATTTCCTCACAGAAAGGATTATGAAACATTGGAACAGGCTACCCAGGGAAGTGGTTGAATCACCATTCCTGGAAGTATTTAAATACAGGTCAACATGGTGCTTAGGGATGTGGTTTAATGGTGATTTTGTCAGTGTAAGATTAATGGTTGGACTTAATAATCTGAAAGGTCCTTTTCAACCTAAACAATTCTATGGTTTGATGATCCTGCTTTCATAGACATAAGATTTTCTACAAAGATATATTTGGTGACTCTGTTGACCCCTGAAAATTTAAGATCTGTGCTCCTGGTTAAACCTCTTTCTTTTCATTGCTAACCACTACAGTTTGAGAGACTTTATGAGCAATAATAAACCCAAATTTTTAATCAGCTTGGTGTTTGCTTATGTTGCAATTCAGATAGTTTTTTGATTTCTTAATTTGTAACACTGATATGCATAGGAGAAACTTTGGGCATTTAAAAATGAAAGACAGTATCTAGGTGTGGTGTACTGACCTCAGCTAGCAGTTAAGCACCACACTGTCCTCCTTTCACTCTACTCCCCAGCAGGTATGGGGAGAGAACAGGATAAAAAAAAAGTGATAAAATTTGTGGGTCAAGACAAAGACAGTTCAATAAGTGATAGAAAGACAAAACTCCACAAAACAAGTATTCAATGGCAGTCACCCAGCCCATCTCACAAGAAGATGACTGTTTCCCAGGTAGCCTTCAGTAGACTCAATACACCAAATTTTGAAGATCAGCTGCTGTTCAGTGCTTTGTGGCTTTTAAAATTAAACTTCATATATCCCTTCTTTAGACCCAATTCTATTACTTTTTGAAGTGATAGAATACATCCAAATTCAACATCTTAAAAATTCATTTAATCTCATCGGAAACTGAGATGATGAAATTTCTGAAGATTTATCCTTCCCAAGTGTTGCCAAAGAGTGATACTGTGCTGCTTCAGGCTGTTTCGCATCAGCAGAAGACTTGATTTGTCACATTGGAACTAGCTATAAGAATCTCTACATGTAGTAAAGTTGATATAGATCTCTAGATATCAGAAATTCATTGTTATGATGCAAAGTTACTTTCTCCACCTTACAAACAGTATAGGAAATACAAGTGAGGGTGAAGAAGACATTGCCAGGACAGCCCTGTGCATGGAAAATGATGGATGCAGTAGCAAACCCTTAGGAGCATAAGCAGCTAGTACAAGCTATTGGGAAGGTCTCTTCTAGTTTCTGTTGATCCTGAGGACCTCAGGGATCAAAGATCAGTAGTTAAATACAATATAGTCACAGTAAAACTAATTTAATGATTTCCAAGGTTTCCAAGCATTTATCATCCAAAAATGCCATTTCACCAGCATCAACATTTCTGAAATGGTATCTTAATCTTGACAAAATTGTGTCTGAAAACATAGCTGAAACAATAGAACATTTGGGTAATATGGGGACACAATGTTTAAATCATTTTGAAATCTCTTTTTGTTTCAAAACATATTTAATTATCTAGCATGAACCACATTATCCCCAAACTGGTGCAGACTACTTTGATTTATGAAACGACATTCTGACACTGACATTGACTCAACCTGGATAACTCCAGAAGTTTTGTTCTTTTTATTGTTGTTATTCTAAATACATGAGGACTTACTGCAGAAAAGATAATCTGATTTTCAACAAGCTTAAAAAAAATACTGTCTTATTGCTGTTTTCGGGACAGGGCTTTCCCAGATATTTGCATAAAGTTACATTACAGGTCCCCTACCTTGTCTCTATATGATGTTATTATCATTATCTTTTCCGTCACTGAAACAGTCTAAAAGAAATTTAACTCATACCAAGATAACTAAATGGGTAAATAAAGCTTTATCTTTACCTTTTCTTCTTATGTCAAGGAAGTGTGCATCTACATGCAGATATAGTGCTTGGGATATTTACTTAGGAGAAAAATACTTAACCAAGTTAAATAGTCACCCCACCAGAGAAAAGTACATTTCTGAAACTGGGCAGCATGGAACATCTTTATTGAAATCATTGTACTGGCATTATTAAATGTGAACAGATAGATAGATAGTTACATAGGTAGATACATAGATAGACAGACACATACACCTGTATATACCTTACCATAGCTACAATCCCAATTCAAATCCATTTGCCATTCTCTCTGCATACTGGAACACAGACATGTTCTTCTGAAGATGGTTCTGCAGTTTTGCCCTTTGCACCTCAATCACAATCATGATTTCTCACAGAAGACTTTACCTGTAAGTTTTTAAAAAAATTTAATAAAAATAAAATTTAAGCAATTTACCCAAATTCACTAAAAAAAAAAAAAAAAAAAAAAAAAAAGTAAGACAGAATATGAACTAGAAAAAAGAGACAGACTCTTTTCCCCCTGAGCTTCCAGTTTGTTTGTTTTCAAGGAAGAAGAGAAAAATCCCCAGGTAGAACTCGAATCAAGAAGCTATAGGACAAGGAATACTACTCTTGTTTTCATTTAAAAGATAAATACTGCTTTTGCTGAGACAACAGAGAAACTCTCCCACACTTCCCACTTAAACAACATTTTAGATGAAGGGATAGCTTTTGTGGTTTTTTGTTGCTGTTGTTGGGTTTTTTCCCCCAGAGGTTTGGGGGCAATAAAAGTTTAGTTTAATTTTCCCTCAGAATCGCAGTATTTGTCTAACCTGCAGGTTTCTGATTTCATACTAAGATAGAAACAACTCGTTTTCCTGTGAGGGAACAAAATCTGCTGATGATTATTTATCTTAAACAGAATCAGAGCGTAGAAATTTCACAAGGAAATTATCTTAGAATTTCCTAGCTAACCTCATAGAGGGCTTCACATGAAATATTTGAGAAAAAAAAATCTGCTTTTCAGATGCAAAATATCTCTTTTTTTCCTTTTTTAAAATTGAAAGCCTTACAGTTCTGCAGCGGTAAGGTTCCCTGCTCTGCCTGCAAGCAGCAGCACTGAACACTATCAGGAACCTCCACCCAGGAAGAAGTCCCTCCCTCACAAGTAGTGCTAATTTGCCACCACAGTCGTGGAGGTGAGCCATATAGCTGCATTAGCAGAAATGGGATGAAGTCTTTTGTAAAATTCGTTAAAAACTACTTAAATGCAGTAAAAGAAATGAGCAGAGGCTGGTAACAAACCTCAGGTGTGACTCTGAGCCCCTATTAGGAGCAAAATCAGTGAATCAGCAGGATTTACACTGATTTATAACCACCAAAAGTAAATGCAAAACCAGTGGTCTGAAGATCAGGTCATGGATTCCCTGCAAAATACAGCAGGGCTAGCCAATGTTTAAAAAAGATTAATGTGAAATACAGGCATAGAAAATAAATCCACATTATTTACCATTTTATGTTGCACTGTTTTCCCATGTAAATACATCAAGGCTGGCTCTTCTCTCCCACCCAGAGGCGCTGACCACTTTGCACACACACACACGTGTGGCTGCAGCTGTGTCAGTGCTGCAGATGACACGTAAAGGCACAGCTCTCTCCCACCAATGAAACCAGAATCCTGGGAACGGGAGTACTGGGAATGCTCTGGCCTTGTTAATGGCCAGTGGGCCTTCCTCTGCTGTATAAACAAAATTAAAACCAGCCCTTTACCAGCAATTTTACAATCCAAACAAAAAAAGCAGAGGCAACTTCTCCAGAGAAGGGACCAGATTGATTATATGCTAGTGTATAGGAAACGATGTGTATTTTACTACATATTGGTCTATCCAAATGGGACAGCAATCTGGATTTGGACTTGAGGCTACTAATACAAAATGTTATTAAAGAGCAAATCACTACAATAATTATGATTAATACTTTCTTTCAATGCAGCAGTCTGCTTCATCATCTTTAGCAAAGTGTTATTTTTAATTTAAACAAAGCACATTGCCAAGAAGTGAAATATGTCAAATTGAACAGTTTACTCTTCCCAGTATGCATCCCTTCAAGTGTACATTTTCATCTGTTATATATTTGAAGGGTGAAGGAATGTTGTGCTTTTTACAGGCAGCTTTCCATAAATTTAAGCAGGGAAGCAGCTAAACTGACACACAATTGCCATATCACGGCACTGGAAGGAACTTCTGGTAGTGTTATCAGTAGGTGGTGAAAATGTCTTCAATGGGGTTGACTGGGATTATCTCTCCAAATCCTTAAAAGAATGGGATTTGATGACACTTTGTCAATGGGATTAAGCCTCTCTTTCTTAGTTCCCTCTTGTGTGATTTCTTGTAATAAGTACATTTCAAAAGTATTCCCTTTACAGACAGGCCACCTCACATGGTGTTCTTCAGTACAGCTCTAGTACCATTGACATTCACAACCTGGAGCTTGTTATATTGCTATACGCTACACAGATGATGTTCTGCATCTGCTCCTCAGGCCCAAAAGGCAACACTCTGCTCCACTGAGCTAAGGCAAATATCTGGATGCTCATTGAGATTTAAAATGTGTTGTGACTAATGAAAGATATGAAGATTAGTTAGCTAAAACTAACTATTACTACTATTCCTGGATTTCAAATAATTGCCAAAGGCAGAATAATCCCCAAACTTTCATAGCAGTTTATTTAAATAAATGAGACCTATCACTTTTTCTGCACAACCTCACATCTGTTGCTATCAGTAAACAAAGGGTCAGAAAGGTATCTTCAAAGAGAGAACAGTGAAAATATTATTTAATGAAATATTAAATTTTAACTGGAAAGGGACAACAATATTTTGCTGATAATACTTTATAGAAACATAGAATTATAGAATCTTCTAGGTTGGAAGGGACCTTCAAGATCATCTTGTCCAACCAACAACCTAACTATGCCAGAAATAAACATCCACACAACAAACAAAATGCAACACCATCACTAAACCATGTCTCCCAGCACCATATCAACCTGTCTTTTGAACACCTCCAGGGATAAAATGTAAAACTGTGTCCAAAGCCAAGTTCACTGTCCTGTATATATAGAGAGACCTGTATATATTTATGTGCATATGCACACATTAAAAAAATTGCAACAGCATGCTTCAAAAACAAACAAGGCAGATGCTCATTAATGAATCTTCTTTTGTTGCTTAGGTCAACAACATAGTAAAAATAATTAAATAAATCACTCAAATTGTTAAACTTTTATTTCTTTCTTCAATTAAATAACTATAGAAAAACATATATTGCAGGTACTCCTGCACCTGCAGAGGAAGAACCCCAGGCACCAATAGAGCTTGGGGATGGATTTTCTGGGATCACTACTTCTGGGAAGCACTACTGAGAAGAAGAATCTGGGAGTGCTAGATAGCACACTTTCCATGTGTCAGCAATGTGCCCTTGTTGCCAAGAGGCCCAATGGGATCCTGGACTGTATAGGGACGAGTGTGGCCAGTAGGTTGAGGGAGGTCATTCTCTCTCTCTGCACTGGCGAGGCCACAACTGGAATACTGCATCCAGTTCTGGGCCCCCCAGTTCAAGAGGGACAGGGAACTAATGGAGAGAGTCCAGCGAAGGGCAACGAAGATGATTAAGGGATTGGAGCACCTCCGTTAAAGGAAAGGCTCAAGGAGCTGGACTCTTTAGTCCGACAAGTGAAGGCTGAGGGGAGACCTTATGTTTATAAGTATCTAAAAGGTGGGTTGAAGGATGTTGGAGCTGGACTCTTTTCAGTGGTTTCCAGCAATAGGACAGGGGGCAACAGGCTCAAGCTGGAACAGAGGAAGTTCCATTCAAATATGAGGAAAAACTGCTTCACAGTGAGGGTGACAGAGCCCTGGAACAGGCTTCCCAGGGAGGTTGTGGAGTCCCCTTCTCTGGAGAACTTCAAGACCCGCAGACTGGATGCAGTCCTGAGTGATGTGTTCTAGGTGTCCCTGTTTTAGCAGGGGAGTTGGACTAGATGATCTCTAGAGATCCCTTCCAACTCTGACAATTCCATGATTCCATGATATATAAAAATTTAATTCCTGTTTGTGTTAATGGTGTGGTTTCAATTGGGATAGAGTTAGCGTTTTTACTAGCAGCTGGTATAGTATGATGCTTCGGATTTGGGATGAGAAATATTTTTGATAGTACACTAGTGTTTTCAATTGTTGCTAAACTCTCAAAGCCTTTTCGACTCCTCACACCACCCTGCTAGCAAACAGGCTGGGAGGGCAGAAGAAGTTGGGAAGGGATACAGCTCGGACCAAGGGGATACAATTGACCAAAGGGATATTCCATATCATGTGACATCATGCTGAGCACATAAAGCTGCTGACTGGTGTAAAACCAAGAGCAGTAATAAAGACATAAAGTTCTTACTGATTCATTTTAGGTTTCCCATAATCAGAGAGAGGAAGATGAGAACTGGTTTTCATAAGAAAGTTTGCAAGAACCGCCTCTGCCATCTAGTCAATGCTATTCATACCAAAATAGTGTCTGTCAAAGGTGACATTCAGCTCTAAATTCTTAGACATGTTTTTATATGTCTGTTTTCCCATCATAACCAAGGGAGGTGTTCTCCAAAAGTTCAGCGGACTTCAGAGAGTGAGACGATTTAAACAGTTTGGTTCAGCTATGTATTCATAGACACGTAGTGTCATTTGAAATACACTCCAGCATCTCCCTGTTCCTCAGATGTCATTCCAGCAAGGCATAGGGCTCCTATAGGCCCTAAGCCACATTCACAGATATCCTAGATGGTTTAGAGTGCCCCAAACAAAAGATTTATACAGTGAGGGTGGTGCTTGGGGACCAGTTATGAGAGCCAAGATACCAAGCTCACAAGCCAATACAAAGTGTAGGTGTCTACAATTAGTTTAATTCCATACACATGCTTCTTCCTCATCAACTCAATGCAGCTGTGTTTAAAGAACAATATTATTTCATGAGCCATTCTGTATGCATCCCATTTCAATAATTAGGTTTATTTCCTTATTTTAGGATACTATTTTGCTTTACTGTAAAGGAAAATATATTTCCCCAAGTGCCTTATAGTCAATTTTTGTAACTCTTTTTTGATTTGGTTCCCAAACTGTGATTGTTTATTGTAAAAGATCATAGAGTTTGCAGGTAGATTAAGATGAGCATTTTCAGAAATCTTCCCAATTTGCCACTTTGCTATTGTTGAAACATTAAGTTACTTTCAGGCCAGCTGGTTTTAGGTGTTTGTAGAAAAGATTTTTTTCCATAGACTAATTTAAAAGTAAAGATTAATACTCCTTTGACAGAGCTCCTGGATTTATATGAAAATTCAACTTTACCTCTTTTAAGACAAGAGATGGTTATAGAATGAGAGGTTAATATCAGGAACAAATGCAAAGCACAGAGTGTCTGTAGACAGGGAATACCTAAAGGCTCTAAGGCTAGAAATGATACTACTTTCTTTTTCTTTAAAAGATAGCTTTCTGAATTCTTAAAATAGGTATTTCCTACAGTTTTTCCAATAGCAAATGGAATATGTCTAAAGGCTTTAGTATTATGAACATGTGAAAAATCTACAGCAACGCTTATGGAATGTTGGACATTCAAAAACAACTAGAGCAAATAAACACTGCGGAAAGGGGAGTTTACTTGATAGTTTGATAATTGGCACATGCAGATTCTTATATCATCCAAGTGATTTTTGAAAACTTAGAATTACAGGTCTTTTGCTGAAAATTTACAAGAATGTATAATATTACAGTAATTATCGTCACAGTATGAGTATTACTGTATCATAGTAATATTACATTATTTAGTATTTTTATAGTACTGCATTAATGTATAGACCAAACATATCCTCATTTAATGAACAACCAAAAATATCTGCATTCAGTAAAGAGGTTCCTTATGATATGCAATCTAAATATTTGTAATACATTAAATCATCTGAAAATCAAGTATAATCCTGGGTTTTTTTTAAATTTTTGTCTGTCCCAGAAAGGTAAAGAATTTTAATAAAGAGCATGTGTACTGGTCTACATGGAAGACCAGAGGGATGTAAGAAATCGGATCTGGAAGAGAAAAATCACTGCTTAATTTATCTGTCCATAGAGGTAATGAAAGCATGTCAGGAAGCCCACTGCACACTGTGTGCTTTATTCTGTTCTGTGTCTGCAGCATTGTTCAGTATGCTTCCCTGCAATTCAATCTCAATTTAATCAATCTCGATTTGTAGAAAGAAAAAATCCATAGAGAAATGACCTAATTGGTTTCTCAATGTCTCATTTCAATTTTTTTTTTCATTTACTGGTTTCTTGGAATTGAACTTTGTTAATCTCAAGTGCTTGCTATGTAAGAAAATAAATCCTCCAAAATCATGAAGTTATTGTTCTAAAAACATGAAGTTTAAGAATATTAAATGTTGACTTTTCTTCCTTTCTTTCTTTCTCTCACTGATCAGATAGATATTCTGCAGATGTTCAGACTGTCTGGGGGCTTTTGTGGAAACAGAAAAGGTTAGCAGATTACCTGTTCATTTTCTTTAAGAAAGATGAGGTTCTGAAAGAATCACCTGATTCCAACATCTGTAGAAATAATAATTATTTTATATCTTAAATGACTATTCACAACAAAATCATCAAAAGAGACAGCAGTAAATGCACTTTTCAGAGATTTAAATAGAAGTACTCACCCATGGCTAAAGGATACCTGCCTAAGTAGATATTCAAAATTTAATCTGGCTACACAAATAACAGGACCAGCTGACTTGATCACTGCTTAACTTGATCTTCTGTTTAATTTGATTAGAACATTAGGGGCCAATATGTTTTCAGCTTAAAATAATTCAAGATGTGTTTGTTTTTAGCAGTACATCAAGACAAGGTTATAAGAATTAAGGAAACATTTGCAGGAAGTAAGAAATTTAGTAAGTAGGCTATTTTGGGAAGAAATATGAAACTCCATCATGGTGAAAGGACATTGGGAAATCTGAGACATCTCTAATGTGTACAAGGCTACATAGTTCCCATCAAAGAAATCTGAGTGATTTTACTGTGCAGATGGTAAAAGTATCAGGTGCATCAACTTTGCTATGTGGCTGCAGCAAGGAAAAGTGGAATGGAAAGCTAGTATTCCCCTGAGAAAAGTAGAGAGCAAGATCCAGACTATAAGCATTCTGCGTTCACGTCAGTAGGCAGTACTATGTAGGCAGTATTACAGACTGCAGTAAGAATAGACTGTCTCACTTTTCATTTGGTCTGCCCACTCTCAACTACCCTGTGAATGTTCATCTTCACTTTTGTGTACTGGGAAGTCCTTTGCAAGTTCCTGCCTTGGACAAATGGGATTCCCATCCTCACAGTCACAGAACATCTGATGTGTGAAGGAATTTCTGGAAGTCACCTACTCCAAATCCCTGCTCAAAGCAGAGTCATCTAGGGTCTTCTTAACTGCAAGAGCTCATTGCTGTTACGGTCAATTTGGTGTCAAACAAGATCTCCTGGTCCTCTTCTCCAAGCTGCCAATCAGCCCCCAGCCTATACTTGACCGGGGGTTTTATCTCCATAGGGGCAAGCATTGGTATTTCCTTGTGTTGAACTTCATGAGGTTACTGTTGGTCCGTTTTTCCAAACTGTTGAGGGTACTCTAAATGACAGAACATCCATGTGGTGTATCAACTACTTTTCCCAGTTTTTTATCATCTGTGAATCTATTGAGGGTATACTTGTCCTATCACCCGGGGAATCGCTTCCGTTTTAAAAAGAAAGAACAAGGAACTAAATCATGAGTGTGTCAGGTTTTTTCCACACAGAGAGTGGTGAAGAAAGAGCCTGTAAGAATCCATTCTCTTAGAGCAGCTCTGAGCTTCATGATTACCTGCCTCTCGCCCTCCTGGGATTGGTAAGTTTAGGCTTTTTGGGGCCTTTTTCTTCCCCCCTAATGCTTTGTTCCAGAATGCAGGCACCATTTACTTCAAGATTTTACCAAGATGACTGTATTTTAACCCTTGTATTAGCACTATGAGCATTTTCAGAGCAACACAGGTCAGTTTTTAGCATCTAAGAGCCTGTGTCCTGTTTTTCAGAAGCAAACGAGCACGCAGAATTCCAAATTCCATTGATGTTCAGCAGGACTTAGACTGTCAGGTACTCCCATCTCTTTTAAAAATGACACTTGGTTTCCTAAGTCCCTTAATTGCTTAAGAAATTGTTCTGCTTTTTTTTTTTTTTTTTTTTTTTGCATATGTAAATGATTCTGTAGATAAAGCAAACCAGTTATGCTAATGTAACCAGGAGAAGGGTGGTGTGTGCTGCCTTTCTTGTTTGCTTTGCTCTCACTTGCAGGCACATCACAATTCTGGTGTCACCTTCAGCTCCAGGGAGGGAATTTAAGCTTAAAAAAAAAAAAAAAAAATCCCAAAAAAAAGAAAAAAAGCAAAGGGTTGTACCGTGGCTATGTGTAAATTCAGGAGGGAAGTTAAAAATTTCCATCTCTTGAGTAAGTAGAGTTTTAGGACAGCTTTCTGGGAGCAGTGGTGTCCAAAGTGACCTCCAGTTTCCAGGAGGGAAAGGGCCACAGATGTGCAAGACAACAGCGGTATGGGTCTGTGGTGTGGTGTGGAGGACAACCCCTGGCTGGGCAGGGAAGTATCACTTCACACCCTTACCCAAAGCCCAGCTATCCTAGGAACATCTTTTCTTTGCATTTCAGTGTCCCTCTCAAAGCATCTTATCAACCTCACAAGACAGATGGGGAAAGGACAAAGAAGTGAACCTGACCAGCAGAGGCAAAGGGACACATTTTCACAGCAAGTCATGCAGAGATCTGGAAACAGACCCCAGGACCTCCATGCCCTTAATATACAGTAAAAATGCCCATCAGGACTCTGG
>JAOXNG010000001.1:202841839-202859438 GCA_028566535.1 Scolopax minor
CCAATGGACTCTGTCAAGCAGACTCTTGAAAAGACCGAAGTCTGCCCTCTGGAAGTCCATGATGGCAGTCCTGCTGGTTCCTCTTCTCATGTCTTTAAGAATTGAAAACTTTATCATTTCATAGTCACTGTACCCTAGAAGGCCCCTAACCACCACATCCCTCACAAGTCCTTCCCTTTCACCTGACTTACATGTGACACCTTCAGGTAAAATTAGACATGTTTCTCTTTACCTGTTATCCTTAAAAAAAGGTCATTTCTGTGATAATGTAGTGAGCTTGACTAGACCTGAAGTAAGCCTGACACCTGCCTATTTGATTTTATAATTATATCTACATCTCCCTGCAAACCTTGCCTCTCTAACTCTCCCAAGGTCTTTGGAAAAGTAACATAAAGAGCTTCCTAGCAGCCTCTTTTTTCTGGTTAGCTAAGGAGAGAACCCGTGCATCTTCTCTGACAAATATGTGTACCCCTTGTCCACACCTCAGCTTTGAAGGGTGTATTTTTATGTCTTCCAGAGAATGTTTCAAATTGCATCCATTTTAGGAAGCCTGTTCTAGCTGAAATTCAATCTGAAACTTGATTTTTCCTATTTTAAAATGAGTGAGATATGCATCTTGCTTTTCACTATCTATCT
This sequence comes from Scolopax minor, assembly GCA_028566535.1. Lineage (NCBI taxonomy): Eukaryota > Metazoa > Chordata > Aves > Charadriiformes > Scolopacidae > Scolopax > Scolopax minor. The sequence goes on from JAOXNG010000001.1 coordinate 202,842,476, forward strand.
ATTATTAGCAGAGAACTCTTCCCTCAACAGCTTTGCAGCAATATCTAGCTATAAAAGTTAATATGTTACAAATGCCCATCTGATCTAATATTGCAGGAAACATGCACTGCTTTTAAGTATCTTTCACAGTGAGTAATATACAAGTAGGCTCTATTTACGGCTGAAATCAATGTCCTTGTACCTTTTCCATTTAGGCTAAAGAGCAGTAAAAAGTTTTCATTCATCATAATCTTCATGTCACTAGGAATAGAGGAACCAGAATTGTTTCTGTGCTCCTTTGGAAACATAGATGGAAGAAAAATCTTTGTCCTAAAGCATGTTGAAATACCAATGCATTGTAAATTCAGATGCAGATCAGGTGAATTATGTGACTCTAGGTACAAAATGAATACACCAGCATTCATTTGTAATTTGTGTCTCTACAGATAGAAGTGAATGAATAATCCCTTAAGAGAGAAATAAAGAAGGGCTAAAGCGAGGGTCTCATGTTTATTTCCTCACTTTAATGGCAACACCAGAAAAGGGGTAGAAATGTCACTGACAGTTCCATATGATGGATTGGTCTATATGCCTGAACATTAGGAGCAAAAGACTCTCAGTATCTGAAAGAAGACCACCTAGCGTGTAAACATTAGATAGAATCGAAAGCGGCAGTTTCCATGGGCCCCCTACCAAGAGAATGCACAGGGGGTGCACATGCTTTATTGGTTGACACTCATGCATAAAGACAGAACAGCTTCTGCAATCTAAGTGAATCTCCTTAGGTTTAATGTTCCATTGAAATTTTGCTGAAATGTAAAACATATTTCAAAGGAACAAAACATTTTCTCAAGCAGAGACCATTTGACTGTCATGGTAGATTTTTCTCTTTTATGGAAACTAATTCCTGGAATAGACATGTATTGGAAAAGCCAAACTTCCAGGGTCACCACTGGTACCACAAAAATGTTCAAAGTAGCATTCTAACATCAAAGTACATATGTAATCAATCATTCAAAGCATGCCAGCAATGTTGCAATAGGCGCATCACCCCAAAACCCTCACAGGCTCCGATAGAATCAGATTTCAGTGATCCTAGTTTTGATTTCTATTTCTAACTTGGACTATTTCATTTTCAATATACATCCTGAGTCAGTTGTATTGGCACAACTAAGCAGTGTCAAAGGGCTGCACAGGGAAAGAATAATTGGTTGAAGTTGGTGGCAATCTGATCTTCTTAAACCTGCTTTGATGACAAAGTGAATTTTTCATTAAACTAAAGATGACGTACATAAGAAAAGAGAATCAGGATCATATTTGTTTGAAGAGCTGAAAGAAGGTGTTTTTCCTCTGTTCTTGTGTGTTTAAGAAAGAGCACTAAATTGACTAAAATTTCCCTTTTAATTAAATGGATTCTTTGTCCATGCAATAGTTAGCCTTGGTGCACAATTAGTATCAGAAAAAACAGTGTAGTTCTGAACAGTGAATCTATTTCAAAAACAGAAGGTATTTGCAATCTGACAAGACTCTTGCAGCATCCACCTTTATAGAACTCACAGTGAAAATACACATTTAAAAAACAATTTGGTTTAAAAATTAAAATAAGAAGCTTTTGACATTTTTTCTGGAGAAACAGCAAGGGATAAAATGGAGGTCTGTAGGAGGAAAATGCTGGGAAAAATTAAGGGAAACATAAAAATGAATCCCCATTAACAGTTATCTGTGAGATAGCTCTAGCCATATCTCATGTTTTAAGAGGATAGCATAAGTATTTCAGTATAAAGCTTGAATCATCATCTAAACAACCATGCTGTGATAATACTTTCAGTGCTTCTCACTCAGCATGTAGGACAAGCACTTCATAAGAAGTTTGTAAAGAGAGGACAAATATGAATTTTGAAAGCTTGTATGGCTTTCTTTATAATCTTTCAGCTTTATAGCCAAATACTTTGTTCACATTTCAGGCCAACTGCAATGAGCATTTGCTGTTTTGAAGAGGTTGGGGGGTTTTGTCCCTTTTTTTAATTCTTTGTAAATCTGTCTTTGTGACTCTCTAGAAGTTCGGAGATCTCTGGTAGCTGTTAAGTGTCATCTGCCACCATCAGTCTGCTTCAACCACTCCCATTTCTTTAGGAGAAAACCTTACTTCTTTTGGGGAATCTCATTACAGAATAACACTGGACTAAAAAGTCTTATGGGTGACAGAGAGAAGCAGAAGCTGCAAGCTTTCTCTGTTGGTTTTTCTCAGTACAAAGGCTGCATTTTAGCCCATGCACATTTAGGTGTTAAGATAAACAGACAGGATCTCCCTCGGGAAGCTTTCAAAGACATCCACTGTTCTTCATTTACTATTTAGAAATCTTTGACATTTGCTATAGGAGAAATAGTTATAAAATTTAGTCCAAGTTTTGTTTCACAGAATCACAGAATGTGTTGGGTTGGAAGGGACATTTAAAGGTCATCTAGTACAACCCCCGTGCAGTAAGCAGGGGCATCTTTAACTAGATCAGATTGCTCAGATTCTCATCAAGGCTGACCTTGACTGTCTCCTGGGACGGGGCCTCTACCCTGGCAGTGTTTATGCCACTCAAACCAGGTTCCAGACAAAACTTTTTTTTTTTTTTTCTGTTGTAAGGAGACAGAAATCTTCTTTCAAAACAAAAATTCTGCATGGAAACTGACTGAGGAGTTTCAAATTATTTTCTGTTTGGGGTTTGTTTTTTCTTAAATTTTATTTCATACAAATTTACTGCAGATATAAAATATATTGCATATCAATCTGAATTTCCAGTAATAAGCAATACTTTAGTGTATTCTGCTAAAAATTTTGCAAGCAACTGTTTTAAATAACTTAACACCTTATCTGTGCATTTGCTCCTGTATTTATTGTTTACAACTTTGTGACCTAAATTTTGTAAATAATTTTAAAAGAAATTAATATTTTAAATTAAGAACACAAACCCACCTTTGAGTGTCATTAAAATCAGGGTACAGGTAGACAATAACCTTTGGGTTATTCATTTTTGGACAAAATCTCTTTCCTGCTTTACAACTGACTGTGCTACTGCAAGAAACATTGCCAGAGTAAAACAAATAGGTCTGCTCACTGCTGGGATTAGTTTCAATAAACTGTTTTGTTTGTGCATTTAACTACGAATCATTTATGATATGCAAGAATAAAGGAACTGTCAAATTGCTCTTGGTAACATGGAGTAGTGAAGATGTTTGTTAAGATTATTGTTCTTGTCATTGTGGGTACCTTACTGTAAAAGTGAGGATATTACGGTTTTTATTTGATCCCTAAAATTCACTTCTAATGCTTTGACAAAGGAGTCTGTAAAACACAAGGAGCAGATGAAGAAATGCAGTTAAAAGGGAACATACTAACAGTTACCCTACTCCCACTGCATGTGAAAAATGCAAGAGGGAGCAGGTATCAGAACTGTATTTTGATATTAAAAGACAACCACAAAAAGAAACAAAATCTGATATCTGTGTTCCTATTAATACTTTAATATTTGAATCTTTATCACACTGCTTCCTGTTATGGAATGAATCAGGGTGGCAGTCTGTCTTAAAATTTATATGGCCTTGTAATATGTAAATAATTTAGAAGCTGGTTTTATAGACATTTAAAAAATTATTAGGGAAGGCAGAACTCAACTAAATGATGTGTGTTTTATTTCCCCTATACAGTTTTTATCTAGTTTGATGTATTCAGTCTACAGCTGTTAACATGACAATACCATGAAACACAGACTTCATCTTCATTCTTACTGATGTGGCAATGTACCCAGGGAAAATAAATGCTTGTTGAAGATTTGTTTTTTGGTTTTTTTGGTTTCCTTCCATTTCAACTAATAAAAAGCAGACTATCAATATGTTTTCTGTAATATTGCCAAAAGTTGTCTCTAACAATTCTGAATTAGGTTAATTTTATCACAAATGCTCATTGTACACACTCAAGATACCCTCATTCAAAGACTTTCCTAAAGTATTTGAGTTATAAAAGGAGTAGGATTCAAGAGTTGAAATCCCTAATGCCAAAGCCTGGATGGACCATTCAACCGTGATTTCCAAGAACAGACGTAACACACACTTTCAACACTTCAGGTGTTTTATTTTCTGAATTCCCACAGGTTCTCTCCCTCTTTCTCTTCAAGAGGAGGATGGTGTGACCTGGCCCCTCACTGTCACAGCTGTCTGAGCTCTGCCAATAAGTGACAGGCTGTTCACATAGTTAGCAAAATGAGCTTCACTTCTAAATGTCACTGTTTTCCTTTCTGAAAGTCTATTCAATACAAGGTCAGTACAAACACTTTGGAGGTTCACAGTTCATTAGGGAAATCAGTAGAAGGGGAGTTTCAGCTTCCAGCTGAAGCTGGAGTTTATTCTACATCATGCAGGCATCTGTGAAGCAACAGCATCAAAAAATTATTGTTGTCAACAATGGTCTATATTTGTTGTGGTCACCTTCCAGGGAATCGATCCAAATGAGCAGGCCAGCAGCTCAAGAGTTTGATTTTAAAGATATGCTTCCAGGGAAATGATATGTGGTGACAGAAAATATGGAATCAGATTTTCATCTGGTGTAAATCAGTATAACATGTAGACTTTAAGACCTCAAGCTAGTTTTACATTAGCAGAAATAAGTCAACTTACAGCTGAGACCCTGACCCGCAGTCTTTCTTGCAGTATAGTGCAATACTGATATTTTTAGTTGTTTCACCTGCTTTGATGTGAACAATATCTTAATATCCTCCATTCATTTTTTTTCTCTGCCCACACTTTTGTCTGCAAGTTTTACTTTTTATGCTGCTACCATGTCATCTGCCATCTGCTGCAAAGAACATTTACCATTTACATTTAACTGTCTCAATTGTCAAACTGAGATCAGTATATGGTTTCTGGGATGAAAGAACCGTGGGATAAATACAAATATAAGAAAAACTCGCATTCTTTGCTAAATTTCTAGCACATGGAAAGGGCAACCTCTCAGTTACTACCCCACAGACCCTCCCAGCAGTTCTGCTCTGCTCAGCCGCAAAGCCTTTTTCCCAGAGCTGTGCTCTCAAATTCCCCTCCCCTTTATTTTTTTGAGGCAGCTGCCTTTCATTTCTTCTCACATTTGCTGGCATCTGGATTTATTTGTTTGTTGCAACACATAATGCCCTCACTCAGAGCAACTGCTCTCTGTAAAGAGATTAATTGATAAAAATGCATAATTCAAATGCAACCTGACTATCAGGCTCTCACAGGTTCCTCTTGCCTTGCCTGGGTGGCTTTTGCCATGTTAAGCTGAATCACAGCAAGACATTTCTTGTGTGTCATGGCAAGAAACACAGCAACACTGAAGCATTGCTGTGGAGAGAAAAAGGCACTTCATTTGACCTTCACCACATGTCACTTGGGACATATTTCTAGTTTCCTTGTGGGTCTTTGTTTCCTATTGATAGCCATTGTTAGGTAGGATTTCTCTGAGTCACCTCACTCAGAAGCATCTTCCATTTCCCTGGGTCTGTGCCCAGTTCCACATCAGAATAAAACACGCAGGTGCACCAAGTCCTCTCCCCTAAAGATGCCGTAATCTCCAACAAGAGGGAACTTGGACATGACAGAAACCACACCATGCTCCAAACAGGTGGTTGTCTGGATATTTAGGGAGTCCCAACTTGCACTAGGGTACTCACCAAAGCAGACATCTCTGCAGAACCTCTGTGCCTTTCCACAAGATAATTGCTACTTTGTGACAGGGCTAAAAATGTGCACTTGGAGTTTTAGTGGTATGAGGTTTTTGTGGAAAAAGCAGTATAGTCCCCACAGAGTTTTTTTCTCTTGCTGGATAAACAAACTCAGCCATTTCTCTTCAACCTGAATATGTTGAAATGTGCACTGAGTGCACATGGCCAAGCTCCAGGAGACAGGCTGCTGGAAATATCTTAGGTTTTGGAAGAAAGACCTGCACTGCAACTTGGGGAAAAGATACAGAGCAGTCATGTCTTGTCAAGCAGAACTCCAGTGTCTACAAAAACTTGGCCTTCCTTTATGTGCCAGGGATGGATGGTAACCCTAATTAAATACTTCATGACCCAGTGATAAGAACATTATGCTTAGCTGGGGACACCACATGCTCACTAATATTAGTAGAGTAATTCTCACAGAAGAGATACATCTCTATAATATCTGTCCCTGACATAAGCACATAAGTCTTTGCTGTGAAATATGCAGGAAACAGTTTTGTTCCTCCATCCCAATCCCAAAACTACTAACTGCTCAGCATCCACTGAAGCCAATCACCCTCAATGAAGTTCTAAACAGTCATCGGCCAGGAAAATTGCACCTAGCATATATTTGATCTGAACTAGAGATACTACATGGGTCTAGATCTTACTGCATAGATCCAAGCCCTCTCAACTTCTTCCATTTAAAACTATGATCTTTTGCCATGGTCTTACTATAATGCAATGCTACAGGTCTCAGTCACATCACACATGTTTAATGTGCTTTTCTGTTTCTTTTCCTGAACTTCCTCCTCATTTTCTTTACCATGTTTAATCTCCCATATGCATTCCTCATCCGTCTCTTTTCTTCAGGCTGCTTATGGGTGTCTGTTTGCAGGCCATTCAAAGTGGGTGTTCTGGAAAAGGGAAGAAGCCCGGTAATCTTCTGAATTAACTCTACAAAGAAAAATATCTCTTTTCAGTTTCCATGTACTCCATGTTGTGTCTTGATTAAAACTATAGCTTAATGTGTCAGGCTTGTTTTAATCCTTAAAAAATACAACTGCAGCAGTGATTTTTGTAGAAGTAAACAGAGCTAAGCCTACTCTGAGGAAGTGAGGGGATTAGTTGAATATCTCTGAATGGCTAAACCACTTATAATCATTATTTGTACTGTACCCATCACATGTGCTCATTATCTTACTATGTGCCAGGAAAGACAGAGTCAAAATAAATATGGGCAAAATCTTATCCTTTACTCAGCCTCTCTTTTTCACTGTATACATAGGGGTGGTTGTATAGCAGAGTCCCTGCAGAACTGCATGGTATCCAGAACATTTGATAACCCATAATGGAAGAAATTCTCACAGCTGCTGAAAATCACAGACACCAGGCTCAGATGCAGCTAATTATAGTTTGCCTTGCTTCACGAAGCAAGCTCTATGAATTATTTTGACCAACACCATTTTAAGTTAACATAGCTAAATCATTTCTGCTTTGAAAGTCTAGCAAATCAGTCATCTGCCTCTCAGCAGGTATACAGAATCGAGATTTTCTTGACATGCTAAACAATATAGTATCATCTGTACTATCATTGCCCTCTCACTGAAAAAGAGAGATGAGCAGATTTTGGTACCTGGACTGGAAAATCTGGTTTGCAAGTTTGGTAAAGTTCATTTTAATGTAAACAAATAAATAAACAGATGATAACCTGCTCTCAGAGATTAATGTTATTTATTAGATTATTTGGTTTTTATCCTCTTTTTTCACTGGAATAACATTGACAGTCTTCTTAAAAGTTGTGTTTGAAATCAAAATTTGTTTAGAATCATAGAATCATCTAGGTCGGAAAAGATCCTTGAGATCATTGAGGATACTACCCTACTCTCTACCCTACCCTACAAAGTTCTCCCCTACACCATATTACCCAACACAACATCTAAATGACTCTTAAACTCATCCAAGGATGGTGACTCAACCACCTCCCTGGGGAGCCTATTGCAGTATCTGAACACTCTTTCTGTGAAGAATTTTTTCCTAATGTTCAGTCTCAATCTATTCTGTTGCAGCTTGAATCCATTCCCTCTTGTTCTATTGCTAATTACCTGTGAGAAGAGACAAGTACCAACCTCTCTACAATGTCCTTTCAAGTAGTTGTAGAGAGTGAACTTCGTAACATGACTTGTCCCATTCCTTTCAGACACATCAATATTCTGGCATTAAAGCATGTCAGGATAGAACATAATCAAGTATAATCATAGTGGTAAGTGAAATTATTTCAAACAGAAATACATCACAACCAAACTGCTAATCCAACATCCTGTAGTTTTAAAGAAATTAGACAGGATATTTTGAGAAGTCATGGATCCAAACACATTGTCTTTTAGTGAGTCGAATGCAAACCAGTTTTGGAAATGTCTTTTAGCAATCAGTAGAACAAGGTCCTGGATAGCCTCCTTGTGGGTGTTATGAAGGAAAGCAAACAATCCAAAATGAGTTTAATAATTCCATGTATAAGATTGTATGACTTGGATGACTGCAATATCAGAAGCTTAAATTTGTCAATCCAGTAGGGCCTTCTCAGTTTTATGGTCCTTTTAATTTACCAGGAAATAGGCTTTACTGTTTTCCAAACCAGCAAAAATGTAGGGGGTTTCCTGATTATGATGGAATTATTTTCAGCCTACATGTGGGAGACCAAATTTGTGGATTTTTACCAATGATGTCTGCCTCATGAAAGAGGTCATGAGGTTAGAAAAAAAATTGTTGAGTGTAAGTTATTCCCTTGGAGACTTTTAGACTTGAAAACCAAATATTTATTTAGAAACTTGACAAACAAGAAACACAAGTAATCTATATAACAAGAAAAAGTACTCAAGTTACCCATACTGAAGAGTAGAATGAAGTTTCCTTAGATTTCAAGAGTTGCAGAGCTGGTCTAAGCTGTGTTTTCAGAAAAATACATCTTTTATTTCCCTGGGGAAATTGTGCCATACAGCTGAATATATTGAGAAACCAAGGAACTGCTCTGCTGAGCAGATATGGCACTCCCAGGAGTCAGGGAGTGAAAGAAGCAGCCTGGGGCACTAACCAGTAAATCTACATGGTCACTGAGCACAAGTCTGAGAACATGATGTTTTCACTCGATTATCATACAGTGGAGTGAAGATTAGGTGGGATCTAAGTGCTTAGATCATCTTGTGAGTTTTAGTCCATAGTATATGGACATATAAAGCATAGTTATAAGCTTCTATATAGTCATATATTAAGTTTCTTATAAGGCAGTTTATATTGTAACAGTTTAAAACTTTTCTATGAGAAGCTATCATAAAAGTTTGACATTATTATTATAACCAACCTTTAAGCAGTTGATTTATCTGCTCATCCCTTTATTCATTGTCACACATTTACCCATGTATGGAACAGATATAATAGCCTGTGCTATGAAGAGTATTGGAAGTTGTAGTTCTATACAGGTGCACACACACAGAGAAAGAAAGCAGCAGAAATATCATCACAAATTTTTTTTTGTTTGTTTGAGTTTGTTTGAAAACAGGTAATGAGAATATTCACAGAACCTGAAGCAATTGAAGTGCTAGTGACAGCTTTACTTTTAATCACAAGGACATTCTGGTGGTGTTTCTACATACTTATGCTTTGATATTTTACTAACTCACTTCTTTGCATTCTTGTTTGTCATACCACCATTTGTCTCTCTGTAGACTGTGAACCCTGCAGAGCAGAGCATCTCACTATGTGTTTGTTTAATAATGAGGATGCCAATCTCACATGAAACCTCTAGTTACTGCTGGAAGATGGCAATAATGATTTTGCGTTCACTTCAGAAACATATGTAATAGCAACAGTTCAACATTTTTGCTTCTTTGCTGAAGGCAACATACCACTGTGGGACAATTTCCTTTCTTTTCATGCTCTATTCCCATACTTCCCCAGTGCAATGCAACACTTCTCCCATGTTGTCTCAGTAGAGTTTGCTTACTGGAACTAACTTAATCTAGCTGAATCATTCCCCTCAATGCCAATTAAAATTCATAGCTGTGTCTGAGAACAGAACTTTAGTCAAGGAAGCAAGTGGCTGGTTGATTACTTCTATTTGACATATCTTTAAAGCAATGCAGAAACATAAAGATCACCCTTCCTAGGCATATTAACCGTATTTTTAATTGTCCTTGTATCCTTAAAATAATATGTAAGCTTTAACATATCATAAAACAACACTGCTCTCCTGAAATAGCCATACTTTTTTTTCCTGCACTTCAGCCCTCAGCTATTTTACTCAAAGGGATCAAAAGCCACAGCTAATCATTTGAGATGCAGAAGGCCATGAAAAACGTCTTTCAAATGGTAGACAAGAGGGTTGGGATATGGTTTCCCATGTCAAAAATATTTTCTCTAATAGTGTAATTTGGTTTTAAAAGGATCCGTTAATGAATCATACAGTTCACCCTTCTGTATTATATCAGTTAGTAAACTTGATATTCAATTAGCAGGCCAAGAGTCAGAAAATGTGTATTCAGCACTGGGTTTGCTCAGACTTTCACTATGACACTGAGGATCACTGCATGTGTCAAGTTCCCTAACTCTGGAACAGGGACTGTGAGACTGCTTTTTAATTTGTACTTAGGAGATAATAAGGATAAATAGGGGATACAGGAACAAAGTAATTCTTGTCATAGTACCTCTCTGAACTAATTTAAGTACTACTGCAATACCAAGAGTAACAAAACAGTCTGATTAAAACTGGAAACAGAACCATTGAACTCACGAAAGACAACAGTTAAAATAAGTTTTAATGGTCAAGAGTTAAGATGATTTATGTAACAATCTATTGTAATTGACAAAACTGTTAATGGAACCTGAAAGTGTTTAATAGAAAAGCATTTGCATAAATGCAGTAAATTTGGATTCAAAACTTACTGAGTAACACATTCAGCAACATTTCCCATACATGTGGACTGCAGCAGGGGACCAGAGGTAAGTGTACAGAACATCTCATCACCAGACAAGGAATCAAAACATTATACGAATATCTAAATATTTTTATTTATTTGATGTTTATATTTCTAACAGATTCATTTGTATGTTGAGAATCACAGAAAAGAAGAAATCTGTTTTTTCTCTCCGTTATTCAAATTTGAATATTCCTTTAAAAGGGCTTGAATGATGAGGTAGAAGTTAACCAGCAGATTGAGGTGAAGACACTTTCTAAGTGAAAACTAGAATCATGACCTCAGCTGACAAAACGTGCACACAAAATTCAGGACTTGAAAAGCTTAAACATAGAGTCAAAATACTCTGAATCACTGTTTTCTTTGTCTTCTCTCTTTTTCTCTTTTTCTTTTTTTTTTTTTCTTTTTCTCATCTGATATGGTTTTATCACATCAGGTACACATCAATTCAGACACAGCAATGCTAACACCCCCAAAGAAGTTTCCTATATTTCTGGGATGTGTTCTATCACTATAAAATATCCTACATCCTACCAACCTTCTTACTCAGACAGTAAGAAAATGTATTGAATAAATACCTATGTTCCTTATATTTGCTCAAAGAGCTGAAATGATTTATCATTGTCTTGACTTCAATATAAAATTTACTCCAGCTCAAACTGAACGTGAACTCTGATTTTGAGTGATTTTGGTATTACATTAGTTTTGCAGGCATGATAGCATGTTTTCACTGAACATATTTAATTCTTTTGGTTGTCTCGCATACAAATCCAAACACAATGCATCTTACTAAAACCAAGACCTCATGAGGACAGTCAAACTTCAGTCTCATGCTTACTGAACCTTGTAACAGGTTTTATACACCAAAGAGAACCAAATAGCTTCTGCCATCCATGTTGAAGTGATACTTTCCTAAATTAACTTAAAACTTACACCAAACAATCTCAACATCCAGATTTCAGAGCAGTCTTTAGGATACAAAGTGCAAAGGCATAAGACACTACAGAGGCATGCAATGAACACAATATAAATAAAACAGTTAAATGTAAAAGGTAGATCAATACTGTAATTATCATTTATTATCATTTATTATTTATAAAATATGATAAGCATACTAAGCTGAATTCAGCCCCTCAGAGCTCCATTGATTTCAGGGATGAATTAGGTGCAATAAATTTGTATAATTTATATATATATACGTTATCAGCTTTATTTCTTTGTTCTCCTTCATTTCATAGACCCAAGACTTTGTTTAATCTTGTGTCTCTTCCTGTGCACTAACATTACAATGTTGATGTTACGTCTCCTGATAAAGTCTTTGTTCATCTTTTCATGTTTAGGTCTCTTTCACTACTTTTGTGTTTTTTCTCCTTTTTCCGGTCTCTTCACCTTTCATTTAATCCTTTTTAATTCCCCCTGTATCTTAGAATATCTTTCAAATACAAGCTTTTTCTTCCTTCATAGATTCCAAGCTTTTCTTGCATATCTATCAGCCTTTTCATGCTCTCTATTTCAAGGCTCTGAACAAGTGATCATCCATTCCATCTCTCCAAGTCTCTTGATGCTTTGTCCAAGTTTCTTTCTTAATTATCTTCTTTAACTGACAGCACTGCCTTTACCTTTCAGTTCAATGTACAGGCCAACTATTTGCTTATGATATGGTATGCCTGTCTAGTTTCTGCCTGTGCTGCCCACTTCTACCTATAGTCTCTAAAAAGTTCATTCACCCAGTTGCTAGGTAATAGACCTGACAATCAACCAGAGCTGCACAGCAGCAATTGCAGCTGAAGAAAGGAGTGAGAATATGTGAGAGACACAACTCTGCAGACACTGCAGGTCAGTGAAGAAGAAGGGGGACAAAGTGCTCTAAGCACCAGAGCAGAGATTCCCCTGCAGTCCATGATGAAGACCATGATGAGGCTGTCCCCTGCAGTCCATGGAGGTTGACGGTGGAGCAGAGATCCACCTGCAGCCCATAGAGGACCCGACATTAGTGCAGGTAGGTGCCCAAAGGAGACTGTGACCCCATGGTAAGCCTATACTGGAGAAGGTTCCTGGCAGGACCGGTGGACCCATGGAGATAGGAGCCCACACTGGAGTAGGTCTGTTGGTAAAGTTTGTGACACCATGGAAGGGACCCACACTGGAACAGTCTGTTCCTGAAGGACTGCAGCCTGTGGAAGCGACCCACGCTGGAAGAGTTTGTGAAGAATTGAAGCCTTTAGGAAGGACTCACCTTGCTGATGTTCGTGGAATTTCTCCTGTGGTAGGGAGCCCACACTGGAGCAGGGGAAGAGTGAGAGAAGTCCTCTGAAGACTGAAGAGGAAGGAGCAGCAGAGACAATGTCTGATAAACTGACCAAAACCTCAATTCCCTGTCCCACTGTGCCACTCAGGGGGAGGAAATAGAAAAATCAGGAGTGAACTTGAGCCTGAGAAGAAGGAAGGTATGGGGGGAAAGTGTTTTTAAGATTTGTTTTTATTTATCTTTACCCTAACTTGATTTCATTAGTAATAAATTAAACTAAATTCCCCACATTGACTCTGTTTTGCCTATGATGGTAATTGATGAGTGATTTCCCCCTTGTCTTGATTCACCAACCTTTCATTATGTTTTCTCTTCCCTATCCAGCTGAGGAGGGGAGTGATAGAGCAGCTTTGGTGGGCACCTGGTGTCCAGCCAGGGTCAACCCATCACAGCTGTGCTTGGTGCATGATGGCATTGCTTACTCAACAAGCACATTTAGGCAATGCACAAACCCAGTTAATAGAATAGAGATTTCTGAAGCCTGGAGAGTTGAGACGTCTGCTGCCTGCACCAGATAAAATGAATATGACTTCCACGTACAGTCCCTAACTTCTGGAGTAAGTTATGAACCTTGTAAGAAAAGTCAACCTAATTAAAATAGTATCAGGATACAGAGCCATAAAGAGGAATAATTAAAACATAAACCTGATACCACAAACCAAAACAGAGCAAGTGACAGAATAAGTACACAAGGGGAAAGATAAAGGTCTTTTAATCAAAACAGATTGACATTAAATGAATGAATTAAGTAAATAAAAAAAGCCAAATAGCTTTAAATGAAAAGGAAGGGAAAAAGCAACAACTGCCTCTGAAGCAGTCAGGAATAAAAAATACAATGAACAGGTGAGCAAATATAAATCTTCAAGCAAAACAAAAGAAAAATGGGTGAGAGGAGCCTACCAAAATAGATTCCTAATATATTTTCACTTTATGGAAGAGTAGGACAGATATTTATCTGAATTTTTATTAGTTTAACTCCTGTGCCACAATGGTGCAGAAAGATATCATTTTCTTTGTTTAAGCCTGACAGCAAATGGAGGGACTGAGTGTAATACTGAAGATTAAGAGCATCTTTTTCATCACATGGGTGAATTGAGGTCCTTGAAAAAAGCTGAGTAAGAACTTCACATATCTTTTCCTTGTTTTAGATATGTGACTACAGAGGTTACTGGCCCCCACAACTCCCGGTTGCTGGTCACTTCCCTTGCAGACCTTACCACCTTTTCCAGTCTGCTAACTCAGTAACTAGTAAGGAATTTAAAGTGTTCAGCCTATTTAAATGCTAAGCTCTGGAATCTGGTGGGGTTCTTTTAATTATTTTTCCCATTTTCCCCACTTTTTTATTTGAAACAGAGTAGAAAGTGACAGATCAAGCAGATTGGAGCTGCGTTTACCTCTAGCAGGAAGTGGGAGCAAGTAGAAGTTGCTTTCCAAGCTGGTGTCACTGTATCCAGAGGCAATTTGTAAGAAAGCTGCTCCTTGTGTAGTAGTAGCAAGGACTGACTGTAAGGCTAGATTTTCCCAGTCCATATTCCTCTGCAGGCCACATTTTCTCAATGGGAAGAGGGTAGAGGAAGCATTGAAAATAGACTTGGAAGAACAAGAACTTGGATGGACCCTGTACTCACTGCAAGTAGCAAGCAGAACAGGTATGTGTCTCAGATTTAACCATAAAACAGTGTTAATTGCAAGCCTCTTCAGAGCCATAACTAAGCTTCATATGGACATAGCCAGTGCATGCAGTGGCAGGAAAATTGACTCAGCATACTGTGGCATTGTTCTCTATCCCTTTCCCCCTCTTCCCCTCCCGGCTCCTGTCAAGCCATAACCATCGGTAGGAGTTGCGATGACTGGACTTTGGGGGACAGCTGACAACATGGCCAAAACACTGTCTGGAGTGGGGACCTAGATATTTTGTTCTCATTACAATATAACTATAGGTCAATTATTTTATGCTATAAATAGTGGACAGCCCAAGAACCCTTTGAGCTCTCCTGTATGGCAGTGGGCTGCACGCCAGGATCTCCCCTTGAGTGGAGACACTTGCTTAAGGTTCTACTCCTCGAGCTTGAGAGATTCCTTGCCACAACAGATTCTTGGTGAGTGACTAACAGCATGCTAAACTTTGAAATCTTAGCTAAGTAATATAAAGGATTGATTGTGCATATAGAATCCTTTAGACATAAACCAAGTCTGGAACAAGGAATGGATCCAGCTGCACCTAGACTCCTCTCTGAAAAGGAGCTGAGAAAGCAAGGGAGTTCTTTCTGAACCTAGTGACTCAAGGGGAGGGTCTCCTGGTCAGCTTATCTAACCCTGTCCTGTGTGCAGTAAATAATCAAGTGTGCCTTGCCATCAAATCTCATAAAACACTGTCGCATTTACTATTAACTTTGTTAAATCACTGTTTTTCCTTAATAAATATTTCACTACTCTCTTACAAGTGAAGTTAGTCAGTACACCCATGACATATACCATAAAGTGCTCTAGCTCTAAGGTTAATGCATTCATACCATGGCATTTTGACCATCTCTGCGAGATGCAAGATCCTTGATTCACCAGTCCATGTCAAATTGTAAGGTAGACATAGAATGGCAAGGCTGGATGTAGGAAAATTGTCAGTCACTATGAAAAGCCTTGAACCTCATCATCATGATCATAAAGGAGAATGAACTTTACAAATGAACTCTTAATATACTGGTCAGTGTTTAATTAAACATGACTCCAATGAACATGAAAGATGACAGTCCCAGACCAAATTACTGATCCCAAGAAGTACTCTATTTTGCCAGAGACTACTTTTCCTGGTTATTAATATCTTACTGCTATTACATGGCAATCTTGCCATTGTGTAACATATGACCAGGACATGTTTCTAGATTCTGGTACTTCCTCATGTTGAAGGGCAGTATCCTCTCCCAACAACGAGAAGTGACTCAGATGACTAGTGTTAATAGTGCCATCAGAAGCTGTGAGATAAGCAATGTCTTTCTGATATCAGTCAAGTCTCCATAACCTGGATTTCTGAGGTGAATGTAATTTATAAAGTTAGTTAGTTAGGGAGCAGCTGAACCTTGTGCTAATTTAAAGAACCAGAAGCTGTACTTCATATCATCTGTATTGTTATAATTTTTTTAAAAAGCAAAGCAATAGAGCTAGTTTAAGTCAATACAAGCACTAATAGGACTAAATAGCTCAGTTATGTACATCTTAGTCATCATTGCATTAAGTGAACCATCACAGTTATCAACATAATAAACTGCTGAGGGACTGAGACACTCTTGGACAACCAGAGACATGAACTAACACTGAATGGGAGAAGGTGCAATTGCATTTAGAGTAACTGTGCAAACTGATGCTCCCTGCTTCTCAGTATGGAATATCATCTGGACTTAACACCTTTGGCCATCACTTTCAATCTTTTAAATATCTAGCCAGCTTATATGAATACATTTTAAATGCTCAGTAAGAAACTTCTTTTTTCCTATAAGAAAATATTTTTGTCATGAATTGTTCCTATAAAGAACAAAGGATACATCTAATTCTTATTCCTCCCCTTTGTTCTGACAATAGAGGAACATCACCTGAACTTTAGTAAGGCCTTTGATACAGTCTCCCACAGTATCCTCCTGGAGAAAATTGGATGCCCATGGTTTAGATGAGAGTACTTTGGGTTAAAAAATAGCTGGAGGGCCAGGCCCAGAAAGTGGTGGTGATTGCAGTTAAATACAGTTGGCAGCGAGTCATGAGTGGTATGCCCCAGGGCTCAGTACTGGGGCCAGTTCTCTTCAACATCTTCATCAATAATCTGAATGAGGGGATCAAGTGCACCCTCAGTAAGTTCGCAGATGACACCAAGTTATCAGAGTGTTGATCTGCTTGAGGGTAGAAAGGCTTTGCAGAGGGATCTGGACAGGCTGGGTGGATGGGCCAAGGCCAATGGGATAAGATTCAACAAGGCCAAGTGCCAGGTCCTGCACCTCAGT
>JAOXNG010000001.1:202882114-202892396 GCA_028566535.1 Scolopax minor
GACGTTCAGGTTAGATATTAGGAAATATTTTTTCCCTGGCTGCCCAGGGAGGCAGTGGAAGCACCATCCCTGGAGGTATTCAAGAGATGAGTTGACATGGTGCTCAGGGATATGGATTTGTGTTGGGTTGGTGTTGTTTTGGGTATTGTGTGGGGTTTGTGTGGTCGATTTTGTTTGGTTTTTGTTTTTTCTCATTGGTTGGACTAGATGATCTTAAAAGGTCCCTTCCAACCTAGGTGATTCTGTGGTTCTGTGGTTCTGTATCAGCTGGCTTGAGATTTCTCGGTGGATAAGAAAACAGGGATCTAAGGTGTGAAATACTTTCTGATAAGCCTTTTTTTTATTTAAAAAAAATAAAAAAGATAGAAAGCTTAGATTGGGTAAAGAAGTTAGACCTTCCTAAACATTTGAAGAGAGAGCTTCAAAATCTGTCATATGAGAAGTTATACTGCAGAGGAATGGGATCCATGTGATCCACCATTTACAGGCCACCTATTTGTCAATATAGAGTCACTATATAGAGTGAGTTGTAACTTCCAACTGTTTCCATTGCCACTTTAGTCAATGCCAAATGTAGGTTCTGAGTTTAGATTCAAAGTCCAGAACTGCTAATTCTAGAAGGATAAGGATGTCTAATAAGTTCTGATTCATATGTACCGACACACTACAGATCTCCCAGATCTTGTTATTCAATTAAAAAAAAAGTCTTATTCAGAAATAGATTCTATTAACCTTAGTAAAGTTTTATGTAGGCTAAAAATTAATAACAATAAAATTGGAAATTACTAATGATTTTTGGTGTCTCTATTTTTAGATATTCACTTTGTGAAAAAAAAAATTAAGGCACAGAAAGATGTTGGTTACCTGTTTTTGATAACCTTGTGGAAGCCCAAGGTTCTCTCACATTTTTTTGCAAACAGTTCTTTTGTATAGCTGCTATTAAAATAATACACTAAATTTTGGGTGCAACATATTTCCTCAATAATACTTCATTCATCATGTTATGTCTGTTTACTTCTGCTGGTTCTAAGCTAACAACGATTTGTTTCTTCTGTGTTCAAATTCTCCAGCTTGATGTTACTCTACTGAAACTGCTTAAATGGGCTAGATATATCAAGGTACATTTTCTCCTGGAGAAAATCAGTTCAACATTTTTGATTTATACCAGAATAAGCCCTAAAATCAGATTATATGGCATCTACTGTTTGTACTCTAGTTACAGTATCTATTGCTTCATTTGCAGAAGGAAACTAGATAGGGTTGACACAAGTTGTCCTTGACTTATCTCTGTTGCCTGCTGCTCATGTCCTTATTATCTTCCAGATACTTACAAATAATCATATTATATGTTTTTTGTTTTTGTTTTTTTTTTCCTGGTTAAATTTAAACTGTCCCACCCATACTTTCATTCTTAGCTGCTTTAAGAAGAGTGGCACAATTTCACTCTTCCACATTTCTTCTATCGTTACATCCATCTTCTACAAAATTCCAAAAGGTAAATGCTAATCGTCCCCAGGCTACATAATTTTACTTTATTTTCAAATAACTGAGGATTAAATTCATAATGACAAGCTATCTTAAAACAACAATTTAAGAATGTACTTTTTGTCTACTTTTTCTCTATATTGCCAGAAATCCATGTTTTTTCACTGGGTATTGTTTGTGCTCAATGCATTTTTAGCAAAGACTAGCATAGACACCAAGCACTGAACATTAAGCTGTTCTTGGTATCATTTGTTAATGCCTTCCTACTACAGGCATAGAAAGATATTTCTAAATTTTAATTTCTCTTGCAAGTTACTTCACGGCCTGTGCTTTGACACTTGCAATTTTGCCACTGAAAACTCACTATTCTTTGTTGAGTTTGAAGTAAGCCTACGAGTTAACCTTGTTGGGCACTTAACTACATTTTTGTCCTTACTCTTTGTTGGGATGGTTTACACTGCTGTAATATCATTTTCTCAGAGACATTGCCAGCTCTCTTCATTCCTTTTCCATTAGAATTGCATCTTTGGAGACTGCATTTATCAATTCTCTGAGTTTGTACAAGGAACATGTACATTAAAGCATCAGCTTCACAATCTAGCAGAAAGCTGCTAGTAATAGATAATTTAGAAAGAGGATATTGCACATAGCAAACTGGCGGCTGCTTACGGGAAGAGGAAGAGAGGAAAAAAGGAAATCTCAGCAGGCCTCCAGAGCTATGTATACATACTGCAATCTTATATATTGTGGCTAGTAGAGGTATTAGACAGACATGCCCGACCTAGATTTTTTGGGTTTATATAACAGTGAGGACATGTGCCTAGACATATATTAGTGTAAGTCTGGTGATATACCATCAGCTCTGGAAACTGACAGAAGCTTGCTCACAACATCTGACCCATTAGAGTAAGAAGTAATTAAAAGAGAAGGTATTTTCAAAGCTCAGAACTTCTATGAGTGCTGAGTTCTAGTATCAATCATTCCCCACTTGTTGTGGGTTAGGCCTAGCATGAAGTTACTGAATAATCCTTTTCCGTTTTCAAACCTTTGTTTTCTTTAGTGCTTTGACCTTACCAAATACTGACATGCTCAGCTGCCAACAGCTCTTAACAGCTGTTAAATCATGATTTTACAGAAACAAACAGTGGGCTGGATCTGGATTTTATAACCTTCAAAAAGAAGAGGTTTCGGTTTTATGTCTTTAAAGTTACATATCGAGAGTATATTAAGGTGGGAGGAGATTAGGCTGACAGAAGTTTTTGGGTATGTAGAAGCTGCTTTTTCACTATCTTCCATTCAATATGTGGAACATTTGATGGCAACAGGACCCAGTGAAACCACATAGACATTTTCAAGTTTCTTTTGTCATTTCAGGGCTTTTTCATTATTATACATTTCTGACTACAGTCCAACCATCACAGCATCACACCAGCAAAGGGAATTTGCTCTTTCCTGCTGTGTGCCAGACTTCTCATACCCAAGCTATCACATATCCAAGGATTGTACACACTACCTTTACAATAGTCTCATGCTGACTGGACATACTGTCTTGCAGCAGCAGTTGAAAACAGACAGACTCCCCTACTGGGTAGGCTTAAAATGATGTATAAAGAAGGCTTAAAGTCCTTCAGGTTGGTCTGGACAGAGAGCTGCAAAGTATTTATGTGATTAAAACTGTGCACTTGCAAAAAGAATATAAATTATCCAAAATGTTTAAAAATAAAACTCATTCATTTTATTCAGCTCAGCAGCCTGAGGACTTGGAAAGAAAAAAAAATTATCTAGCACAAAGAAACTACAAAAGATATTTGAAAGCAAAAGAGAAGGCTCAGCCCTTCTCTAAACAACTGCTTGTTGATTTGTGCCAAGAGTTGCCACAGAAGCAGGACCGAAACAGACTTTCCCGGACAAAGTAGGTAAATCAGAGCTTAGGTCCAGTGCCTACAATCTGATGAAGACAAAGTCATTTCAACCATGGGACTGTCTCTAGGACACTATGCATCTACTTGTGTCATCTTCAGGTCCTATGTGGAAGCAAGAGCAGACCTCTGCTGAAATTAATGTGTTGAACAGTTACAGTGCTCAAGATGGTTTGGATGTTAAGCACTCATATGCCCTTTCAAATCACCTCCAAAAACACAATCATCTAATCACTGGAATATTTATAGCTTTTCAGCTCTGTTACCGGCTTATTGTTTTGACATGCCCTCCCATCCATCATGCCTTTGCCCCTGACAGTTTTTCAGGACAATCAGAATTACCTGCTTTCAGGTAGGCCTGCTTTTAGGACTACGTTGTCATCTTCTAGGTGTCCATTATTTGCTCAAATGAACCCGTTTTTCAGAGTCTGACAGTGCTCCGTGGCTGCCAGTACCATCACATCAAGAAATGAATAGTGTGTGATGAGCTGTCTCTGAAGAATAGCCACAAGCAGGCTCAAAGCTTATGGGTAATAGAGACCAAGGCAACAAAGAGAACTTGGGGTCTAGTACAGGCCACTCAATCAAGGGGGGCCTATTGATGAAGCCTTCTTACTCCAGCTACAGGTGGCATCGCACTCACAAGCTCTCATCCTGCTGGGGAACTTTAAACATCCCAACATCTGCTGGAAAAGTAGCATGGCAAGCTGTAGGCTGTACAGGAGACGCCTGGACTGCATTGAGGATATCTTCTTAAGCCAGGTAATCGAAAACCCCACCAGAGGAGAGGTGATACTGGACCTATTTGTCATCAATGCAAGTGAGCTAATCAGTGACATCAAGATTGGAGGCAGCCTGGGCTGCAGTGATCAGGGCGGAGTTTACAGTCCTCACAGATATAGGTCATGTGAAGAAGAAAGTCAGAACCCTGAATTTCAGGAAAGAAAAATTCCAGCTTTTCAAGGAGTTAAGGTCACAGGACCCCCTGGCAAACTGCCCTCAGGGACAAGGGAGTGAAACAGAGCTGGCAGATCTTTAAGGACACTTTCCACAGAGCTCAAGAGCTCTTGATCCCCAGATGTAAGAAATCTGGAAAGGAGGACAAGAGATTGGCATGGCTGAGTCAAGACCCCTTGGTCAAACTAAAGGGCAAGAAGGAAATGCACATCAGTGGAAGCAGAAATGGGTGTCCTGGAAAAAGTACAGGGACACTGCCCAGTTGTGTAGGGATGGGGTCAGGAGCACCAAGGCACAGATTTCTACAGGTATGTCAGCCAGAAAAGGAAGCTCAAAGAAAACGTGTCCCTGTGATAAGCAAGGCTGGAAATCTGGCGACAATGGACAAGGATAAGGATGATGTACTCAACAACTTCTTTGCCTCAGTCTTCACTAGCAACTTCTCTCCCTACACTTCTTGAGTGGACGGAGCACAAAGCAAGAGAAAAGGGGAGAAAAGTCCCTCCCACTGCATGAGAAGATCAGGTTTATGACCACCTGAGGAACCTGAACATACAGAAGTCTATGGAACCTGATGAGATGAATCCCAGAGTCCTGAATTGGCTGATACTGTATATGATTGTCACTCCTTCAATTTACAGTTATTAGTTTGTTCTCAATGAATGTGTAAGAATTCCTTTAGATAATACTTTTGTTTGAAGATCGCAGTATAAACTTATTAAAAAAAATGAGAAAATGGTATTCAGTGAAGTGAATTTTCTCTTTTGAAATGAAAGGGAAAGTGTAAATGTTTAATCTGATTATTTGAAGTCAAAATACAAAAGGACAACAGTGGTGGAGATAAAAATAGGAGAGGTTGGTTAACAGCTCTTTTAGGTTGTCTTTGGGCCCCCATGGAAGGACTAAGGCTCTGAAGAGTCAGCTGCTCCCTAAAATCTCAGAATAATATAGAAGAAAAAAGAAACAAACCCATCTTGAAAAAATTGGAATAAATGTCAACTCTCAGCAGCCAGGGACTGTGGAAGTAGCATGGTTCTGTATTTCTTAGAATTGATGAGAAGTAATTTAAGAATATTTTCTCCAGTCTCTTGAGCCTTCAAGACCTTGTCCTTTGAAATGAACCCCTCCATTTCTGGAAAAGACCCTCTTTACAGAATGGGATAAAGTATATTTTTTATCCTGCCTGTTAATCCTTAGAAGGAAGCTACCACAGATTTCTGCTGCTGAAGGATTTTTTTCACTTCTTGGACCAACACAAGGACTAATTTTTTTTTTTTATTTTCTTTGAAGGGCAACAGATATGCAAGCAAATAAACTCCCACCTAGTTAGCCAGAGCAGGAGTGATAGACAGACATCTAGAAACTGGAATCAGATCTCTTGAGAAGGTCTAGCGTTTGACATGACATCTGGCTACATATGAAATTGGGTTTACAAATATCTCCCTTCATTCTTAGTTCCACTGTCAAAAGTTAGGTTTTATCTGAATTCACAGCTCATTGACTCGCTGTTAATGTCAGTTGTTGCTTCGCTAATCCTACAACTCTGATTTTGCAGCTCCATTGTGTGCTGCCCTTTTTCTGGTCACTGAATCTCAGGTTCACTCAAAGTGCTCAGTCCTGAAAGTGAAATAAATATGTTCTGCATCTGAAAAGGAGAGTGGCAGAAAGAGGAATGACCTTTGGCCAATACACCTTCTATGATCCCATTAATAAAAACCCAGAAGACAAGCAATAGAAGAAAAGTTTTGCACTCATCTGCATGAAAATGTGTCCCCAACCATCTGAAAGAGTTGTTTTCTTCCAGTTTTTATAGATGCATGCAGACCTACTATACACTAACCTTACACTAGAAGCATACAAAAATTAAAAATATTCTGACCTTTCTCAAGTTGTCAGTGCATCATGAGACTGCAACTCCATCTGACAAACATAATAAACAAAAATCCTGAACTAGACATTGCCAACCCAGCAGCCTAACCAAAGTTGTGCAAAACAAGAAACTTTGACCTTACTCAGATCAATAGGGAAGATAATTTTTGAAGCCAAGAACTATTTGTGAGGCATACCTTGTTTGCATATTTTTTCAATTATAACCATAAGAACTCTTGCTTGAACAATGCCAGAGCTTTGATAATTTTGTATTCATGCTGGATTTTTTTTTTCTTTTGGAGGATGCTGAACTGTTTAAAAAACAAACACAAAACAGCCTACACAGTGACTCTAGACCTCAGATTAAAAACACTTTCTTATGGCAGAAGATAATAATTACTGTTGTCAATCATAGACCTTGATAAAGCATATAGAAAAAATAGGACCCTTTAATTCACATTAATTAATAAGCAGTGAGATGCTTTTAATTTCATAATAACTGGAAACAATAGGAAGCCACCAGTGAAAGCAGAAGTTTACATAACAAAGCCAAAGGGTGGATTTGGGGGATTCAGCTTCCTTTCAGGTGCAGATCCCACAGCAGATTTTCCCATTGGTCAGGGTGCACATATACTCAAGTGCAGGTTTAAGCAGAACTCCAGACCCAGGAACAAAGCCCCATCTTTTATCTTAACAGATAAAAGGACTTGAGCTATAGTCCATTCCACCAGGACATTCACAGAGTAAGATTTTGTTTCTTGATATGATATGTGACATTCATCTGACCAAATACACAACTCTGATCTGATTATTTAAATTATCTTTCTAGCTAATAGGGAAAACCAAACATTTTAATGGAGTGTTTAATTTCACCACAGAGTAAATATATACAATAAAATCAATGAATTGCCATCCAGAAATACCTGTTTCTCTCTGTAAATTGCAAAGGGATCCTAGGTTTACGAAGCCAGATGTAGCCTTCTGCAGTCAGGCAAGATGATAAAATGAAGTTTACTCTTAACTTTACAACCATCAATGTGTAGTTGCTTAGATTCTGAGAGTGTGACTGACAGCAACTATGATGGAGTTTGAGAGAGTAAGCAAGCCAGTAGGAAGGAAGGTCAGTAGTCCTGAAGTGGAAATGGAAACAGAAAGATCTCTGAGGCAGAGTTTACTGCCTCAGTAAACTTGAAAGACAAGCTTGCAGACTGTGGGAGGAAAAACTGCTTACCAAACACACAGATTCAAAAAAGGAGGCTGAGCTTTATTCTCCACTCCCTCTTCCCTTCAGAACAGTGTTCAGAAAAAAACTTCGCATGCAGATAAATAGGATGAAACTTAAAATGTTCCTGACTAATAACATAATTTTTTTTTTTGTCTGAGAAATAGCCTAGAAAAAGCTCAGTGTTCTAGCTGTTTGCTAAGCCCAAAAGTCAAAGGGTAAGTAATATTGCAGAAAGGCATGGACCTGGGTGCTGAAATTTTCCATGCTAAAGGGCTGACTCAGGTTCAATATTTCTGCAGAATGTTACAGCTAGAAAAAAAATCCATTGTTATTAAGGGAAAAGATATTGTCTCTGACCAAGTTAAAAAAACAGGTCTTTCCCTGAGAAGCCTAGAACCCTTGTGTTTTGGTATAGGGCCTGACTGTGAATTTTGATGATTGATGTGCTTGTTGATCTGACTGGGGATCTTTGGCTTGATAAAATGATCTTGAAAGCATGGAAATGAAAGAGGATAATCTGATGACTCTATGATCTCAAAGGTCCCTTCCAACGACTAAGATTCTGTGATTCTGTGATTAAAGGAATCTGAGAGCCATGTGGTTAAAGGCAACGTTGGTTGTTTTCTAGATTTCTAAATTGGTGCTCAAGGCTCTCATTTGAAGAGATACTAATCTTTCACAGCTGCACTGTGGGAGCTGTTCTTGACCATACTGGATACCATATAGTGCTAAGTACTCTGATGGAAAAGAAAAAAATATAAAATAAAAAAGTAAGGAAAAAAAAAAGAAAATACCACAGGGTCTCTAATCATTCAACCCAAATTAGAGAAATCTTGGTCATTACTTATTTTATACAGCATATCTTCAACTGACATTGGGAAATAACCTCCCTCCATGAAGGTACTGTGAGAATAAATAAATTCATATTTCTGAAGCTGCTGTATACCACAGTAATGACTGTGGTAACCAAGATGATGTGAGGATTACTATTTCTGTTTCACAGAAGGATTTGAGGAACTGGCTGAGATATGAGTACTGTGGGTGAGGGAGAAAACATATACATGTAAATCCCATAGTGCAATCAGAATTCTGGTGTTTTTCTAGCTTTTAAGTACTAGGCTTCACAGCCTTGAAAATATTCTCTTCTGTTGCTGGGTTTTGACTGCAATAAATACAGAAAGAGACAGAGGTTAAAATGTACATAATTTATCTAAAAGCAGGCTTTGTGTTCCCTCCCCTTTGTCTCTGGAGTGATGTCCTTAATGCTTATGTAAAGCTAATAAAAGAAGAGAAAACTTGGATCCTTTATCATTCACTGCAGAAAAAACAATTACGTATTTATACAGCAGAAAATATGAATTATTTACCTGATGGACCACAGTGGCCTCTGAAGAACAATGCTATCTGTCTTACTAATACATTTTAAACACATGCATGGGGGTAAAAACAACAAAAATTTTACAAAATCTTAATCCAGTGCATGTAAATTATCCATACATCAAAATAAGTAAATAAAAAACTTTGATTTTCCTTAAAAACACAAATTCATTAGGTTTTCCTAGATATAGTACAACATTCCAAATACTCAGTGACACCAAGGTTTGAAATTTACTAGAAACCTTTCTTTCTGGGATACTTTTTCCCCACAAATACCTTCAGCAGAAGTATTTCTATTGAAAACATGTGCATTTTTACTTCTAACATTTCCCTGTTGCATAATAAATGAACTTTGTTATCAACCTCCACCAGTCACAACATTGTCCTAGGCAGAAAATGTGTGACTAAAATGAACAAAGTTTTAAATTCAGGTGTTAGCTGTTCAGTATATTTGTGGAGGTTTTGCCATATAAGTACCAGAGACTCAATAGGCTTGGCATCTGTGTATACCATTTATGTAACTGGCTGAAAGTGAACAATTCAGCTTATTAATTTGTTTAGGTTTATTGGAAGGATATAGTATGTTTTGAAAACTTAGGCCCTTAAATCAGTACTTCTTAAATCAATGAATGTATAACTTAGAAGTAATTGTGTAATACTGTTGAAAATACTTCCCGTACTTGAAGGAAAACCTCAGGTTTCTTTAAACATTTAGATTTGAAGGTGGAAAGGGGTAAAACACTGCTCACTATAGATAAGCCTGGGGGTGTCATGCCAATGTTTGGAAGACAATGTGCAAATGAGGTCCTTTGGTCTGTTGTTTCAATGGAGGTAGGGGATGGAAAGTGAAATGCGAAGTGAAATGCAGTGAAATTGCAGTGAATGCAGTGAAAATGCAGTGAAAATGCAAAGATTATTGATGTGTTAGAATCCAAGAAAGCATTTGAGATTGTTCATGTAGGAGTTAGGGCTTCTCCCCACAAAAGGGTGGCGGGATCAATAGCCCAACTGAAGTGCATCTGCACCAACATATGCAGCATAGGCAACAAACAGGAGGAGCTGGAAGCCATTGTGCAGCAGGAAAACTATGATATGGTCATCTTCACAGAAACATGGTGGGATGCCCATGGCAAGGAGTTGGAACAAGATGATCTTTAAGGTCTCTTCCAACTCAAACCACCGTATGATTCTATGATTCTATGACTAGCACAACTGGAGTGATGCACTAGATGGTTATAAACTCTTCAGAAGGGATATGTAAGGAAGGAGAGGCAGTGGGGTACCCCTGTATGCTAGGGAGGGTTTTCACTGAATTTCACTGAATTTCACTGAAGTCTTAGAGTTGGAAGGGACCGTAGAGATCATCTAGTCCAACTCCCCGATCCGTGTGTCCTGGCTTCCTTATGAGGGCTGGGTAAAATGACCTGGAGGTTAATATTTCTCTCCACTG
>JAOXNG010000001.1:202896119-202909045 GCA_028566535.1 Scolopax minor
AACACCCATCTCTCTACACCCTCCTTTCAGGTAGTTGAAAAGGGCAAGGAGGTCTCCCCTCAGCCTCCTCTTCTCCAAACTAAACATGCCCATTTCCCTCAGCCTCTCATATGACTTTTCTCCAGACCCCTCTTCTCTGGACATGCTCCAGCAGCTCAATATCCTTCCTGTAGTGAGGGGCCCAAAACTGAACACAGTACTCAATGTGAGGTCTCAACAGTGCCGAATACAGAGGCATGATGTCTTCCCTAGTTGTGCTGGCTATGCTGTTCCTGATACAGGCCAGGATGCTGTTGGCCTTCTTGGCCACCTGGTCACACTGCTGGCTAATGTTCAGCCAACTGTCCACTAACACTCACAAGTCTTTTTCCGCCAGGCAGCTCTCCAGCCACTCTGACCCAAGCCTGTAGCGCTGCCCGGGGTTGTTGTGACTGAAATGCAGGACCCAGCACTTGGCCTTATTAAACCTCATGCCGTTGACCTTGGCTTATTGATCCAACCTCTTCAGATCCCTCTGTAAAGCCTCTAACCCTCAAGCAGAGCAACACTCCCACCTACTTTGGTGTCATCTGCAAACTGACTGAGCATGCATTTAATCCCTTTGTCTTGATCATTGATAAAGATATTGAACAAGAACAAGGCCCCAAAACTGAGCCCTGAGGGACACCTCTGGTGACCGGCCGCCAACCAGATTTTGCTCCATTAATCACAACTCGCTGGGCACGGCCATCCAGACAGTTTTTTATCCAGTGGAGGTAACACTTGTCTACACCATGGTTCTCCATGATTCTCCATGATTCTTCTGTGGGGCACAGTGTCAAAGACTTTACCAAAGTCCAGGTAGACAACGTCCACAGCCTTCCCCTAATTAAGAAAGCGGGTCACGTGGTCATAGAAAGAGATCAAGTTATAAGGTATCTTCAATTAGGGCATGCTAGAAAAGGTTCTGGAGTCTGATTTTCTTTTATACATATTGTTTTTACAATATTACTGCTTAAAGCTTAACTCAAGACTGACATTTATTTTCCAATAAATCAAATTAGTTACCAAAGCACTAAGAGGCAAATAGAGATAACAAGGGCAATTATCACTTAGAAAAAACAACAAAAAACTCCTATGAAGTCATAACTAATGCCAAGGCTCAGAGGCTGAAGCCTGGAATTAAAATATTCCTTTTAATAAGTTTCATACATGTAATAAATTTTATGAAATACTGAACTGTCAACAAAGACAATAGGTCTTCAGAATGTTAGGAAATTAGTAGATTAACAGAATGACTCAATTGGAAAAGATAGGTAAACAATAATAGAAAATAATATATATATGTATATATATATATATATATATATATGAAAAACTAAACTTTCAGAAAATGAAGTCAAGAAAAAATATTATTGATTTCCAGCAAGGAAAAATAATCAGATTCAAAAGAAGTGTTCAGTAACATCTGAAAATTCAGATAGGGTCTCCAAAATTGTTAAAATCTAAAATCTGTATCTATTTCTAAAAAATCTTGTTTCAAACACATTATACATTAAAAACTAAAAACAAAAAACAAAAGAGAGAATATTCTAAAAATGACAGTCTCAGAAAACTGCTCCTCCACTAAAATAAAATAACATATAAATAAAAGATAAAGAGGACTACTAGAGCACCTTGATGTTTTTGCCTGATGAGAAATACATTCTATTGGGACTTGACTATATTCCCTCAGCTGCAACTGATCTGCTGACTACTATAGGCAAATCACTTCAGTGCTCCCCACTTCAACTTCTCCAACAGCAGATCAGGACTGGCACTTAACCTATTCTGTCAAGTTCTGACTTCTAATGACAGAATTCTGGGAGCTCAGCACTATGATAAATATGAGATTTTGACATACAAAAATTATTATGTTTTTAATGGAATTACAAAATATAATTAACTCTCAAGCTTGACATTATGTGATAAAAGAAATCCAAATGTGTGACAAATTACCTGTTTTTATAGTCTTATATCATAACTATGTTTTCTTAAAGTATGCTACAAAACTCTAATGGGGACTTTTTTCTTGTTTTGATTCAAGCCCAAAAAACATATTCTATTATGAAAGGTCATGAGGATCCCTTGAAAAGGTTTGGATAGCATTGTGTAACACTTTGAACTGTGAACAAAGAGGAACTATAAATTGGTGAATGCTGTTTAAGACTACACCAAATAACAACAACAAAAATATGGCTTGATGGCAGCAGAGTGTAACTGGGCAAATATTAATAATTGCTTTGGTGCTAATTTGGGTATGCAGTCCCATCATTTAAATCATGTGAAGTTCTTTACCAAACATTGGTTATGTAAAGTTAAAGTTAGGCAAAATAATCTCAGGACAGTTATTAATTTATAACTGCTCTACTGAATATTGTTGATCATTAGGAAAGAAATGGAAAATGCAAGAAATGCATAAACGCATAATAATAACCGGGATACTGGTTATCCTATGTACAACCTCATCTCCATTTTCTTCTATACACAGTCTCTTAAAAGTGAATAGAAATTTAACCTCTAAACAAGTGAAAACCAAGGTATACACTCTATATCACTCATGGATGAGACTCATGCCTGTTCTAACAGCAGCCAACTAAATCTACAGAAGAAAAGAATCCATTTAGTGATTTTAAATACCAGCACTTCCCCTCATTCAGGAAGTCCCTAAACTGAAAGTTTTTGAAGGCTAGAAGGTTCTTCTGGGGAACTCTCATTATGTTTTTCTTAAACTCTTTTTTATTGCATCAGCTTTTGATCTCAATATACATAGGGTTATGAACATGTATCTGCCTTAAAAATAAATTGCTGCTTATAATTGAGCAGTAGATGATTAGAGAGCTGCCTGCCTGTTTCAGAGAACAAGCACAAGTGTGTCTTCTCTCTGTACAGTAGCCTTAAATCATGGAATACATTCAGAATAGTGAATTGCACAAAGTACATTAGACAACACATCAAAGAATAATAGAATTATTGAGGCTGAGAGATTATATAGAAGTTAAAGTCAAGTCCGCTGCTCACACCTTACCCACCAGTCCTCTCTAATCATAATGAGCAATACATTTGGTCAGGCAAAATTTAACCTTTGTAAATCCATACTAGTTGCTCATGGTCACCCTCCAGCCCTTCATGTGAGAATTGTCACCATAACCTTCTAAGTACATAAGATGGGGCTGACTGGCCTGCAGTTCCCCAGTTCCTCTTTCATGGTTGTCCTGAGATGGGTATGTTTTTTGCTTTTCCTAATCATTAAGAACCTCTCTCATTCATCAAGATATTTGAAAGATATAAAAAGAGCAGTTATGAAATGACATCCTCTACTTCAGCTCCCTTAGATGAATCCAGTCTGGTGTCAGAAATTTGAGTATATGGTGTTCAAGTGGCCCTTAACTCTACCATAGGGAATGCTTCGGTTCCTCCGCCGATACCAGCAGGCACACAAGCCTTCCTATCCTAAATGGAGGTGGCAAAACAGTTGAGTACCTTGGCCTTTTCCATGTCCTCGTGGATCCACATGTGGATCCTCCTATTCACTGCCAATGTACATATAGAAGCTCTTCTTGGTGCTCTTCAGATTGCTTGCTGCTTTCAACTCAGGTGGGTTTTGGCCTTCTTAGCTCTATTCATGTACTCTCAGGCATTATTTTTATGTTCCTCCTGGAAAGACCATCTTCTGTACAATTTTCCATGTGTGTGTCAAACAGGTATTCTCCCTTCTGCCAACTTGGCCTTTTGTCACATTTGCTTGACTTCTTGCACACTGTAATAGAACTCAGGATAAGTTGTCCTTGAAAATCAGTCTGCTCTACTTGGTCCCTTTTCCCTTGAGAATAGCATAGCACAATATCATGTCCATCATATATTCAATCAAGCTGAAGTTCATGAACGACCTCCTGTCTATCCTTGCAGAAGGATGGATATGCTTTTCTCTTCCCACTGTGCAAAAAAAATCTTTCATCACTTGTTCTGTCCCTTCACTAATTCCTGATGTAATTTCATGTGATGGTCATTGGTGAATACTTTTCTTTAATGTAAAAGTGATTATATCAACTTGTGATGATAAACAACTTTCCAGAAATTAAATACATTCGATAAGAAAAACTGCCAGTCTTCTGTCTCAATCTAGTATTAAAAGACAACCCTTTTACCTGGGTCCAGTCTAATGACCACTTTCATCATTAAAGCTCGTTTTAAATTCACATTCCTATTTTCTCTGAATTTTCTCCAAAGAATATCCTTTATCCTACCTAAATAAGGAATAGAATCATAGCTAACCTTTGCCTTGCAGCACTGCAACTTTATTTCTTTAGTTATTTTTATCTCAGTTACACTAATGCTCAGCAAAAGCTAAGAAAATCCTGATTTCTCAGTTAATGTGTTTTATTTTAAAAAGGGAATTATTAATCATTTAGTGTTCAATCCCACAAGGCTGAGGATGAACATCTGCTGATAACCATCACTGAGCTACTCAGCTGCTGCTGATTGTGTTGCTATCACACTTAGAGCCTGATAAACTGAAGCAGATTATTTAGATCCTAAACTCTTTGCAGTGGGGATTATGTCTTCTTTCTCCCATGCCACATCTATTACAGCAGAGAGCTGACTGCTGGCATTTAACAAATTATGAGAAAAAAAGAAAGGGGCTTCTCCTTAAGGCAGAGAGAAACTGGATCCATTTTATACTGCAGAGCTTTACTGTAAGAGAGGCTGATCCAAAAATATCATCCCTCTCTGGACACACAAGAACAATGGGAGATACCTGTCCCCTGGGAAGTATGCAGTGCAAAGTGTCCCCTCAGATATCTCCAGTACCTCCCACGTAAACTACAATATTTAGATGTTTTCCTCTTCACAAAATTAATCTCAGTTTCCAACACTTGCTGTCAAGGGAAAAAGAACAAAAGCATCAAAACAAAACCCAGCAACCAAAACAAGCTCCTCTCCTTCCCACGAGTGTTCTTAACCTTTTCAGGCACTGTCAAGCAATATCAACATTGTATAAGTTTTCTTTTCCTCCTTCCCATGCCTTGTTGCTAACCTGCTACACCTCATCCTCAACTCTCACTATTCATTTCACCCATGACACATCTCCTTGGAAACCTGGGATACAGGATTTGGCCTGCCTATATAAATGCAGCAGGGCAAGCTGGGAACTCTCAAGATTATGCTTAGCAGCTTATTGCCCCACTGTCCCATTTCAAAAGGTCATCTTGAGGAAAACAGCTCTGTGCCAATATGGCCATGGAGCAAAGGCAGACTGAGGCTGTCAGTTCCCATCTGTGCAGATATGCCCTGAGAGAGCCCTTGCCTGTGTCAGCCTCTCTTCTGGGAACAAGAGTAACAGGGCTGTGTGAGATTTCAGATTTTTATTACATAGAAAGTCTTGTGACAGTGAAAGCTGTATCTATTCATGTTCTTAATGAAAACAAAGGTAATTCAGCATTTCCCAGAAAAAGGAAAAGAGTACTAGTAAAAATTCAATTCATTACTTGGAAGTCTACACCTTAGAAAAGCTGATTTTTAATTTAACTGCTGTGCTTAAAGTATAATAATTGTAATACAAGAGGATATCTCCAGAGAAAATGAATTCTGTAAAAAAAACCACAAACAAACAAACAAAAACACCAACAAAAAAACCAAAGCCCAAAACCCACTTACTTTGTACCATTTTGAGAGCTTTTTCTGGGTTTTAGCACAGAATTTCACCCGGATGGACAAGTTCCTGAGAAAAGAGTTGGTTTTGATCAAAAGGTAATTCTCTGATGAAAAATTGTTATGTTGGAAATCCTGGAGAAACTGTACTTAAATCCTTAAAATGGCTTCTCTGTTCATCAGCTGTATTCACCAGACCATGTCAGACATACTGGGCTTGATCTCTGCTAGGCTAAATTGATTTAGTTCTACTGGTTTCTGATGTGTTTCTGGTTTTCTGCTTCTGAGCTGGCACACCGAATTTCATCCTGTGATTAGCAGTGCTCTGTTAATACAGGGAATAAAAGTTTGTTCTCGATGTTAAGTATAGGCAATGAAAAGAAAAAGGCAGTTCCATAAAACGATTTTAGCCAGGCTTAATCATCCTGTAAAAGATCTAGTACCCTCCTTTGAACGTTGGCAGAAGACAGGGTGACCCTGCTTGGACAGGTAAAAGACCGAATCTGCTTACTCTGCTCTTTGTACATGACGCAGAAATATCTCCATGCCAGCCTCCAGAGACCATTGTTTTTTCAGCCTTTACAGTGACAAGGAAGAAGACGAAGAAGAATTATTAAGGATGAGTAATCCTTCCCTAGGACAAAGCTATCTCTTATAAACAGGTGCAGTTTTAACAAGAGGATGGGGAATAGTGCTCTATTAGGCACAGTTAGTGTGGCATTTGTGCTGTATGTTATGTTACATAGCAATGGCTTTGCAAGTCCCATTTCATCCAGTGTGTACTTGACTGCATTTAACTTTTTTTATTACACAAATCCTATGGGTTTTTAATTTATTAATTAAT
Source organism: Scolopax minor (assembly GCA_028566535.1). NCBI lineage: Eukaryota > Metazoa > Chordata > Aves > Charadriiformes > Scolopacidae > Scolopax > Scolopax minor. Next base: position 202,902,634 of record JAOXNG010000001.1, read on the forward strand.
AGTCCCAGGTATGAGGTAGGTACCTGCATATACAAATGGAAAGATAAGGGATCTTCCCAAAAAAGATTTTTGGATCTAGTCTGGATAAAGAACATAGTACAATTCATCTTATATCCAAAGTCTATTTCAAAGCATCCCATCAATTTAAATCCTCTAGGTGTGGAATTAATAAGGATTAGATAAATTTAATAAACTATATAATCTTCAGAAAGTGATAACATTGTTTAGCTCTCTGTCTCTTTATAGCAATAATCTCTTTATCCATACTAATAGAAAATGCCAAAGTTTCTATTACCACATATCTGTCTGAAGCCCTTACACAGGCAAAAAAATCCCCTGAAAAGAATGTCAGAGAAAGGACTTTGTGACTAGTCTAGTGGGTTACTATTCACTCTGAGCAAAATATATGCCATTTATATATCAAAGGATTATTAAGCAGTGTTCAAATATTATATAAGTCTTGTGCTAACTTCCTGCATGGGGGGAAAAGCAAAAATTCACTTTCACAGAATATCTGAGGAGAATGACACAGGAGCCCTGAGGACTAAGAACCTTTGAACATTTCTAAAGATACCATATCTTTATTAGTTTTCAGTTCATCCCTGGAGAAGAATTGACAGTTGTCCCCAATTAGCAAAGTCCAAAATTAATTTGCTTCAATCAACAGAACTAAAAACCTTAACATGTTCATTAAGAACACAACTAAAGACCTCAGCTAAAGAGATTTTTCAAGAACTGGAAAAGAAAGCTAATTCTGTTGAATTCTGAAGAAATACTAACTACTGACACTAAAATATTTGTAGGTTTTTTTTCCAGGAACACTGCTTGATTTATCAAGATAAATAGAACACTTTGTGTACATAAACTTTTGTTTAATTTATATTAATGCAGTCAACATTCATCAGCCTTTGATTGTATTATGAATCTTCTTATTTTCTTTCATTTCACCATTACCTGAAATTTCCCGTCAAATCTTTAATTAACATGAAAAGAGAGCTGATGATTAGGATGATCATCTAGAGGTCAAGCAACAGAATGAGATTTATTAAAAGCTAACAGCAGAGTTGTAATCAAAGGAGTGTGGTTTCAAATCAAACCTTTAGAAGATAATTTTCATGGCTTGAATTTGCAAACATTTAGGTAAGTATGCTAATAAACTTTACATATGCAAATAACCCTGTTGAGGGCAATAAAATTAGTCAGAGGTGAAATGGTACAGTTGTAAGTGTAGTGAAGGTGCAGGAATTGAGCAGCAGAGCTTTAAGTGGCCAGGGAGTCCCCAAGATGTGCTAGTCAATGGAGGGCTGCAGAGCAACAGTACTTATGTGTCTAAGAAAACACTGGATGCACACACACACACAAGCATGTGTAATCCTTTACTGCCAACTATTTAGAATATGTCTCTAGGAGGTTTCTTCTTACTCTTCTACACAGAAAGCAAAACTTTTTGCAGGTTCAAACCTGTCACTTCCTTCTATCTCTTCCACATGCAGTCTACACATTTAAAACAGCAGCAAGTACTTTTTCTTCTCTTGTTTTTTAAGGACCATTAGCAGAAGCCAAAGCTTCCAAATTGTCCAGAAACTAAAGCTATTGCAAGGGGAGGGGACACACAAATTTCAGTTTGCTTTCTCCTTTTTCAATGCTGCTTCTTCAACCAAACTTGTGTAACAGGGTAACCACCAGGGATTCTGCACTCAAGTTCAAGTCCCTTTGCTGATAGAGATAGAAGAGGCTGCAGCTCCTTCTTTCCAAGCTGCAGCTCCTTCTTTCCAAGCTGCATTACCACTATGCTGCAATCAGGAAGAAAAAATCTCATTTAGACAATAAAATGAACAAAAGTGTTAAATAGGAAAGAAGATTCCATTTTACACTTGCTGCTTTCTAGTCTGTAGTGGTCCCTTATTACACTGTGTTTGACTTAGCAAAACTCACAGGGTGTTTAAAATAAGCTATAAAATACATTTTTCTCTCTTATTTGGTTTCCCCTTACCCCCAAGTGCAATTATCCACATTTATCTCACATATTTGAGGGATGCCTTAAAAGGCTGTAATTTATCCCAGTTCTGGGCAAAGCTAATAGGCAAAAAGATTCCTGCAACCACTGAGAAATTTGCAAGCTTGTTCCAGTTGCAGCTAATTTATTTCTGGGGCAGATTCAGATCACAAAACATACAGGGAAAGGAATACTGGCACTAAGCAAACTTTGAAGCAAATTAGGACATTCTCTCCCTACTCCCTCTTATACCAGACTCCCTGATGGAAGTCCACAAATAGCTTCTTCTCTAAGAAGACAATAAAAACTCATCCTAATACAGTCTCAAGAACCATATATACACGTTTTGTACATTTGAAAATGCTGGCAAAAGTCCACAGAGGCAGAAGATAAAAAGCATGATAGCTAGTCTAACATCAGGTTCTCTACTGAACCTGTTTCACCTAGAAACAAAACAACATAAGGCTTCTTTCTTCTGTAGTTCCCTCCCCAAAATGGGATCTTCCAGTGGCATGTGGAAGAGGCCAGCTGTTGAGACCTTTCTTGCTTCAGGATTTAGAAAGTGAGATATTATGCAGCAGAGAGGCAGGCCTGACGAATACTCTGTGCCCAGGTGTTCAAGAGTGCTGTGACTGAATGCTTGTCTGGAAGTTGCAAGAGTTTTGAAGTCATGTAACGATACACTGACTGCAAAAAGGGATTGGCTGCTGGAAAAAAAGATAACAGATAAATGGAGTTATAATAAAAACAATATTAAAAGTAAAAAAACCAGAGTAACACTAGCTGTTTGCATTTCCCCACTATTGACATATACTCATGCCCAACAAATGTCATGCAAACATTCTCCTACCATACTGTCTAGGGTTTTTTATCCACAGAGGGCTCTGATCTGGGTAGTCTGCTGGAACGCTGAGCTGTAGTGGTGGGACATTTGGAAGATTCTTGTCATCTAGAATGCAAACACACTTTCCATTAGAACAAAGCTCTCCTTGCTGGGTGGAGTAGGTTTTTTGTACATAGTTCAGCTTGGTTTCTAGCCTCTGAACCCCAAGAAGCCAGGCTGTAATCTCCAATTTTATTGGAAGGAGCCCTCATTGCTCATTTTAGCAACATTCTTAAATTCTTGGAAGAAAAGCTTAGCAAACACAGCTCCATCTCTTACACATTTCTGCACCTTGCCAATCTCAACATTTCATCAGCTGAACTTCACTAAGTTAGACACTTCAGTTTGCAAAATTAAGTGCCTTATGTACTAATGTTCAGAACGAAAGCAGTTCAGATTTTTAAACAAAGGGGAGGAGGAAATAATTTATTTCCCCCATTGGAATCCAAGCACAAAACAAGCTAATAGACTATAACACTTTATGCTTATTCAGCTGAGATGAAAAAGAGATGCAATTTGGATTTCTATCTTGAACAGACATCATTGTTGTTGATCATTAGTACAATTTGAAATAGACCCAAAAATTAACTGAACATTTCTCTACCTCTGTCCCAGTTGTTGGAGGCAGAATGTTTCTTACAGAGATCAAATCAGGAAGCAAGATTACTGCTAGCAACAAGTAATTTTCTAGATGCTAAAAAAGACTACCAATTGTAACTTCAGCATAAGAAAGGATCAGTCAGTGTGAACAAAATCTCCAGGTATAACCCAAAGCAGGCTGTGCAGAACAGCATGATTAAGCAGTGCTATGAATCCAGTAACTACAGACTTCTTGCAGAAGTCACAAGTTGGCAAGACTGAGAACTGTTAGACAAAACCTCTTCAATTTCTACAATCAAGCTCAGCACTTCTTTCTGAATTCAGACCTTAGTTTTTTGCTTACCTAGCTTGCATATAAGATGAACTGTGCCATTATTGCTGCAGTGGGAAGGGTCCAGGTTCACCAGGAATTTAGGATTTAATCTTGCAACTTCCCCTTGTAAGACATTTGGTATGGTCTGTCTTTCATCCTCTTCATATTTCCGTTTTCGAGGGGAAACAACTGGGGCCCTATGGAAAATATAGTCCACAAAAGAACTAGGTGAAAATGTTATGCCAACGCTGCATTTATCAATTATCTTACAGGTGTAGAAAGAAAAATATATAACTCACACCCATCTATAAACACATCTGTTCTTTTAACAGTTTCTACAAATATTTTTTTCCATTAAATAATGAACATTTAAGACAAAGAGCAGGTCAATGATACATACGTGATAGGTGGTCCATGAATTGCAGTCATAGCTGGCATAAATGTACGGTAAAGGGAATGGTTGAAGACTGGTGAACGGATGTTGGCCAAAACAGCGTCCAAAAGTGGTTGACACAAGTACTGCTGTTTAGTGGGGGGCACAGGGGGAGGCGGTGGAGTAGGCTAAAAAACAAGAGAACCCCTTTGCTTTTAATCATCAACGAAAATGAACTCTCCACTATTGATTTATTGATTCTGAAAAATTTTACACCAGTGAACTTCCAATACATGAAATACAAAAGATTCTCAAAACAGAAAAGAAAAAAAAAAAAAAAAGAGCAGTCTGCAGCTTTCATTTACGATGCCTGACCTGAAATCAACTGCTAAAGTTCATGGAAAGAATTACTTGAGTCTTTGCACAAAGCACAAAACTTTGGAAGTTCAGTTAAAAGATACATACAGGTGACTTACATGAAGTAAATGCGTTCCCATTTTTCCTAGTTTTTTTATTTTGTCCAACCTTACCTGAAGTCTTACCAGATGAACAAGAAATGCAAAAAATTATCTTGCCAAATCATGAGACTATTTGAAATTAATTGCTTATTTCTTGCTAGCACAAAGCATTACGTACCACAGCCATATCATTTTTCAGCTTCTCCAGAGCAATTTCACATTTCTGCAGTGTCTTTAGAGGGCACCTGCAGAAGAGGAGAAATGTCATCACCACAAAATGGTCTCCTTGGCTGAAGTGTTTCTGCTGCCTAAGCGCCACAGACAGCCATGCCTAGACCCAACTGAGCATCAGTCAACAGTTATAATTGTCAACAGAGTATTGTGGACTCCCCAGCAGTACGTAATCTTTAGTTCAGGGAGTGCCACCAGTGACTGTCTATGTAGATCCTGCTGTCACAGGTTCAGACATGTGTCCCTTAAATGATGGTCATGTACTAGTCACATGACAGCACATACGAACAGCCCACACTAAGCTCCAGCAAGTCTATGAAGTTTCGCTCAGCCCTGTTGAGCTCTTTACTGGCTTTGAAGCATGTGAGCTTGAGATATTCTAGGGTTTGGGTTGGGTTTGTTTTCTTTTTCAATTTTTGCAGTGTCCACATGTTCACCAGCTCCATTTCAAGAAGATCATCACAGAACCCTCAAATAGCAGTGACTTTTAATTGCTACATATCTATATTAGATTTGAACCAGTGACCCACGATGAAAGGAACCATTCCTGATCCCATTACCCATCTCCTGAATCCACCAGTCCCTGAAGAATGTGATTAATTAGATGAACTGCGTTTTTGCTGACTGTATTTTTACAACGCCTCATAATGTACATGAAATTACAATATTTTTCCCATTCTCACTGTATGTGTGTCAGACACTTACATATCTTCAGTTATTTTGTGAGCTAGCCTCATAGGAGTTGTGTAAATGGCATTATCAAAATTGCATCTCCCTGATTCATTATTTCCAATTTTATAAAATAGCTGACTTAGTGAAGACACTATCAAAGGGGTTTTTAAATAAACATGCTTAATCTTCTGGAGATTAAAAGAGATAGTATGGTATAGATGGTGACATATAATGATTATTTTACCCCAAAGCCATCAGAAATACAAAGTACAAGAAAAACACATCAAACAAATAGGCACAATAGAAAGCATTTCAATGAGAAGATAATCACACTGCAGGATTTGCTTCAACTCACTGGCCTAAATATTGCCCTATATGAAAAATAAAATGAAAGAAGAATATTAAAAAAACAGATTTATACCCCCCAGTCTGCTTAAAGAAAATGAACTGCAACTAATATCTAAACTCATTTATTTTTAAATTAATTCCTAGGTTTTAAATTTGTCCAATAGAAAAAATTAAAATAATTTAAGAAGCTAGTGAGAAAAAAAGCAAGGTGATCTATTTGTAGTTTGGTACAAATTGTTATTGATAAGAATAAAATGATTAGGCAATGTGTCTCTAACCAGATATCAAGAAAATTACACTGCCTGTCTTATTATCTCAATATTTTTCACAGAAAATATATGGTGCATAGAAGAAACACATGGCCTCAAGTGTGGAAATTCATGGCAAGCAGTGTAGATTCAGCTCTGTAGAAAAGGAATTAATTTAATAAATCGTAAATCCTTCTGCTATTCATCCTGGCTGCAAAGGGTTGGCTGATGCAGAATAATGCCATAGAACTACTCAGCACTGATTAGCAGATCAAGCACTATCAGCTCAC
>JAOXNG010000001.1:202915987-202926455 GCA_028566535.1 Scolopax minor
CTGATCATCCTTGTGGCCCTCCGCTGGACCCGTTCCAACAGGTCCATGTCCTTCCTGTGTTGAGGACTCAAAAGCTGGACGCAGTACTCCAGGTCACGGACAAAGATGTTAAATAGTACTGGTCCCAGTAACAGACCCTGAGGAACACCACTCATTACTGGCTGCCACTTGGACATTGAGCCATTGACTGCAGCCCTTTGAGCGCGGCCATTCAGCCAGTGCCTTATGCACCCAGTGGTCCACCCATCGAATCCACGACTTTCCAATTTTGAGACCAGTATGTCATGCAGGACAGTGTCAAATGCTTTGCATAAGTCCAGGTAGATGATGTCAGTTGCTCTGCCCTTGTCTACCAAGTCTTTGGCTACCAAATTTGTTAGGCTCAATTTGCCCTTGGTGAAGCCATGTTGGCTGTGTCCAATCACCTCCTTATTTTCCATATGCCTTAGCAAAGATTTCAGGAAGATCTGCTCCATGATCTTGCCAGGCACAGAGGTGAGACTGACTGCCCTGTAGTTCCCCAGGTCTTCCTTGTTTCATTTTTTGAATGTTGGAGTTATGTTCCCCTTTTTCCAGTTAGTGGGAACTTCACCAGACTGACACGATTTTTCAAATACGATGGAAAGAGGCTTAGCAACTTCTTCTGCTAGCTCCCTCAGGACCTGTGGATGGATTTAATCAGGTCCCATGGACTTATGCACCTTCAGGTTCCTTAAGAGGTCTTGAACCTGAACTTCTCATACTGTGGGCAGTACTGTGAGCGGTATTTCACTCTTAGAGCCCCTGTTCTTGCCTTCCAATGACTTGGGCAGTGTGGTTTGAGCCCTTGCCAGTGAAGACTGTAGGCCTCCCTTTTGGTCCTGACTTTGCCCAGAAGTTCCTTGCTCATCCATGCAGACCTGCTGGCTATTTTGCATAGTTTCTTCTTTTTTGGGATGCACCTCTCCTGAGCTTGGAGGAGGTGATCCTTGAATACCACCCAGCGCTCTTGGGCCCTTCTCCCCACCAGTTCTTTTTCCCATGTTACCTTCCTTATATTCAATCTAAATCTATCCTCTTTCAAATTAAAATCATTACTCCTTGTCATGTTACTACATGCCTTGGTAAAAAGTCTCCATCTTTCTTGTAAGCTGCCTTTACATCTTGAAAGGCCATAGTAAGGTGTCCCCAGAGCCTTCTCTTTCCCAGGCTGAAAAACCCCAACTCTCTCTGTGTTCCTTCACAAGAGAGGTGTTCCATCATTCTGATCATTTTTATGGCCCTCCTCCAGACCCACACTAACAGATCCACATCTTTCTTGTACTGAACACCCCAGAACTGGAGGCAACACTCCAGTTGCAATCTCACCAGAACAGAGGGGGAAAGTCACCTTCCACAACCTGTTGGCCACCATTCTTTTTATGCAACTCAGGATGCAGTTGACTTTCTGGACTACAGGTGCTCATTACCAGTTGATGTCCAGTTTTTCATCCACCAGCATCCTCAAGTCCTTCTCCAGACAGCCGCTCTCAATCCCTTCCTCCCTCAGTCTGTACTGATACTGGAGATTTCCCTGACCCAGGTGCAGAATCTTGCACTTAGCTTGGTGGAACTCCTTAAGCCTCTCAAGGTCCCACTGGATGGCTTCCCTTCTCAAGTGAATCAGCTGTACCACTCAGCTTGATGTCATCCACAAATTTGCTGAGGGTGCACTCAATCCCCCTGTCTATGACACTGATGAAATTATTAAATAATATTGGTCCCAGTAAGGGCCCTCGAAGGATGTCATTCATTACTTTTTTCCACTTTGACTTCAAGCCTTTGACTGTAACTCTTTGGATATGGCCATCCAGCCAAGTCTTTATTGATCTAAGAGCACATCTGTCAAACCAATCCATATCTCTCCAATTTAGCATCAAGAATGCTATGGGTCGACCATATCAAAAGACTTGCTGAAGTCTAGTCAGATGACACCCATAGTTCTTTCCTTGTTCACTGATGCAGCCAATCCATCATAGAAGGTCCCTAGATTAATCAGCCATGACTTGTCCTTGTTGAAGCCATGTTGGATGTCTTTAACCTCCTCCCTGTCTTCCATATGCTGCAAGATGTCTTCCAGGAGGATCTGTTCCACGATCTTGCTGAGCATAGAGGTGAGGTTGACTGGTCAGTAATTCAAGAGGTTCTCCATTTTATCCTTGTTTCTGATCTCAAAGATGACAAGGTGCTGAAGGGTCTCTACTGCCCCAGAGGACTCAAGCCCTATTCAAAGATGTAGCCACACAACCAGGCAAGTGTAGCACAGATGTTGCTTCTAACAAGCTGTAGGCTCTGTGTTACAGTAACAACTCAGGCCTCAGGATCTGTCAGACCTTGCCTCCTTCTACATGGAAATCTATATGACCTTTTTTTTAGCTGTAATGGCAATGGTCTAATGATTGGACTATTATTATCTTTCCTTTTAGCTTTGTGCTGTTGTGCAATACAACACTTTTATATATATATATATTTTAACTAATAGATAGCAATAATAAACACAGAGGAGGATGTGGTTGATATGACAGAAGAGGCCTTGAAAGTACAGGTCTCTGATGACACCAGAGGGCCCAGGGCTATGAACAGTGCATCCTAGGACCTGGAAAAACCAGGGGTAACAAAAAGAAGAGAGAACAACTACCCAACATGTGTAAAACACATTCACCATATACAGTAAATTCAGATGCACTGTGGGCTTGCAGAGAACTGAAAAAAGTGCAAGACATAGAGCATATAAGTAAATATACAGAAATGACCCCAAGAAGATATTAGAGGGAGGAGGAAGAAACTCACCATCAGCTTTGTGTTTTTCCCAGTGAAGGATTTATGATGGTGATGACTCCCTATACTCTCATCCTCTGGCTGAAGGACCCAAAGGGGCAGAGGAAGAAGTTGATAACATCAGAGAATGTTTGTGTACAGATCACTTTAGCTGTATGTAATTTGCATTATAAGTGTTAATTTCAGTTTTACTGGAATAATAATAATTCTCTGATTAGACTGTGAAGTCTTTAATTAGACTAACAATAAATCCTTTACTATGCATACAAAGTGTGTTATTTCTGCCTACCTCAACAAGCTTCTGAGTGTAATAAATTAGTGGGAGTTAAGGCAACCTGTTCTTTAACCTGGATGCAAAAAATTAGCAACAAAAGGAGGGTGTAAAAACTATTCTCTGAGCATGTATTCTTATCTGTAATCTTATCTCCTGCAGGCTATCCATCAGACATCTCTGGAGGAAGAAAAAAATGCCAGATGAGGTTTCTTCACAGGATTCATCAACGCATCATTGCAAGGGAGAGGATTGTTGCAGGAAGATTGGATGTATCTTATCAGGGTCTCCATATACACAAAGTTACTCTATAGTTGTTTAGGAATGAATGCACAGACCCTGAAATAGCAAAAATGTGTCTTTATCCCTGGTCTACCACGTCCATCAAATTCCTGGTCCAGAATGCAGGTCCCTAATGTTGTAGACTCACACAATCTTCACTCTTTTCTCTTCTACTACAGAACTTCCCTGGGTAGATAAGGAGCTGTTCCAAGCTGCATAAGGAGTTTCCTGATTTGTGATGACCTCCCAGAGCAGCTTCCCTTGGTCACTTCCTTGCTGTGGCCAAATAACTGACATCACAAAACCAACAATAATACAGTATTTTTCTGAAAGCTACAAACTTATTTGTGAGCTAGTCAAAATACTAAAGGAAACTTTGCCTGGCTTTTTCTTAAACTGTGTGTCTCCAACTTGGTTTCCTTTGTCTCACCATTTTGTCCCCTACAACTTCTGTTCTACATCCAAAAGCACTTCCTACTTTCCCCAAAAGTTCAAATGTTGACTTTTGCAGTGCTATACTAAAATATCTCACATAGCACCCATGGTGCAGTCCATCCACTTGTTTTCATGACATAGTGGTAATCTGTCTTCCTTGCAGGCCATAAGGAGACTGTTAGTTTTTCTTTTGAATGTCCCCAGACCAGAGGACTGTTTCTGTTTCTCTCTTAGTAGGCATTACTCACTTAGTCCTTTGAAATATAAATTTTTTTCTCATCCGATAAAACTGGAGAGAATTCATTAAAATATAAAAGAACAGCAAAATATGTTTAACTTGCAAAAAACAGAATATTCAGCTTAAGATTGCTCTTGAACATGGGTTTTTCTAGTGCAGTAAACGAACATCAGTAAACAACTGCAACAGAATCTCCCCAAAAAGCTCCTATTTGACTGACTTTGCACACAGAGTCTGGTTTCAGTTTTGGCCTCAATATTTTGCAATTCTTATTCCAAACTGGGAAGAATAACTGATTCTTGATTTTTGTTTTCCCAACCTATAAATTTACTAGATTCAGGGAAATTTTACACATATGTAATGTAATAATATCATTAGAGACACCACTTTTTAATTGGAAGAATCTATTTCTCTATCAATACTTTGTAAAAAAGTTTTTCACATACTTATTAAGATCATTAAATAACAAAAATGATTATTGTTTCCTCATTCAGGGCTTAACACTGAGTAGCTGACTAATCTATCAAGTTGCTAAATACCTTTCATTCCAAATGACTCAGTGTAAATCTGATAAGTAAAAGTCCAATAGTACATAGACAAATAAGAGCAAGTGAGTTCAAGCGTGTTAAAATCTTCATCTACTGCTTTGGCATTGTACACAGCAGCAAATAAATAATTCCAGATTTGCAGTGTTAATAATTAAAAATATCCATATTGGCAGATCAGCCACAAATGAAAAGCAGCAACAAGCCTTTTATAAAGAAAGAATTATAATTTTGTCAAATCAAGCAAGATCTCATTAATAAAATAAGGATTTTGCTCAAAGAACTCCTCATCATTATACTGTAAACCAGATGAGAGAGACCACATTAAGGAAAGGTCTGATAAAAATAACTTTAGAAGATGAGTCTTTGCTGCCAGTCAAATCCTGCATCAATTATACATTACATGTAAAAGACCTTGCTGGCTCTAGCCTCCTCCTGCATTAACCAAATCTCATAACCGGGCAAGGGGAGAATTCTTTCATTAAAGAACAATCTGGATTGCTCTGAGTCTTTTATTATCTCGCAGAGAAGGTGGTATCTTGGTACTGCTAAGATAAAAGGGATACAAAAGCAGGTCAACCTCATTGTATGCAATTCTTTTATGCAATCTGATGCAGTCTGTCTTGTGTATCAATATATTCTCTTTCCCTTTTAGACGATGCTGTAACAGGGCTGTGCCTCCACAGACACATTGCATAACACAAGCAAGAATAATTCCAAACCTTTTTCAGAAAAATAATTTCTGAAGTGCACAGTAGCACTTCAAGCAGTTGGATGGGCAGTATAGATAAAAAGCCATCAATTTGTGCTTTTCTTCTTTTATGGGGAAAAAAAATCTAGTACATTTTAACACCAAAAACACCAAATAAAAAGTCTTTCTTTCTTATAATTAAAATAAAAACATGTACATAGTTCCAGTTTCATCAAAGCAAATACAGGAATAAAAATGGAGTGTCTCCAAATTTGCCCAGCAAACATTGTGATTAGAATCTGGATTTTAAAGTGTCCCTATAGAGAAATAATACACCATATTCTATCTGGAAGAAAGTCTAGAAAAATGCAGAGCATTAAAATAGATAAATTGCATACAACATTTTTGCTGTAGATATAATTAGATGAGACATTTGCTGGTAGAAAGGAAAAAGGATAGTTCCAATAGAGAGAACTTATATCAATGACTGTGCTCATAACACATCAATTAATCTATCAATCAATATTTTATGGACATATATGTCTTATTACTCAGTCAGGCTGTATTTTGATCTGCCTTCAGCTGATTAGAAATAACAGTTGACTTCTGCATGGCCACTACTCTGTTTCTATTTGTATTTAAAACAGACTGTGCCAACTTAGGTCACTTCTAATAAATTAATTAGATCAGAGGACTGAGCTGCAGTTTCCATATCCTAAAGGGGCATGTCACATCTGGGGGACTGCAGAATCAGTCACTTGTCATCCTTTCCCCTGGCTCAAGGAATACTCAATTATTTGTACAAAACACTGTAGCTGCCAGAGAGTCCCCCAAGCTTTTCTCTCAGAATGTGGCAAATGAATCTGTGGCCTGAATTTGGCCTCAAGGGGGTTGAACCAAAATCCTACCCTTACTTGAAAAACAGAGGTATTGGGTAACATGCAGTTCAAGAACTTCGGCCCAAAAGCTGGCATGGGCACATATGTGCATGGTACACGTGAGTTTGTCCATGTGCACTGGTTCTGTGAGTTCCTGATATAATAAGGATCCAGAGAATAATTTAGTTGCCTGCACTCAGGTGTCTAATATCATTTCAGACACAACGGCATCCCACCCGGTCTCAGACCTCTGGACCTTCCATAGGTCCTACTTCATATGTGGCAGCCTCAGGGGGAGGCTCCAGATACCTCTGGACATTCCAGCTGTCTCTGGCTCACTGTGTCTCTTATCATCCCAGTTAATGGAGCCAAAAGAGTGATTTACATGTCAGTGTCCCGGTACCTACTGCAACATTAGTCCAACAGCCCTGTGGTCTCTACTGACTATAGATCAAATGACTCAACAGTGACTTTATGATCAGCTTTGACACTTTCATAGTAGACCCAAAATACAGAGAAGCTGAATACCCAGAGCCAAACTTCAGCAATGGCCATTCTGAAAAAAAGTGGGTATTTCTTCCTTTCTGGTGAGCTGTTGTTTCAGTTCTCTGGTATTGCCTATTCCTCCATCACCACCAGCAAGCTGTCAACCTGTCAGCACCCACAGTGTGTTTCTGCTTTGGACTTTCACAAGAGTCTCCCAATGACATGTTACACAAAGGCTTCCAGCCTTAAAATGCTTGCTCCGTGCTTCACTCTGGCTCAAGTCAGAAAGAGACAGAGACTCCTAATGCTGAACCAAAGCTCTTTATCTTCACTTATCTGTCAGGATTAATACCAAGATAAGCTCAAAGCCTAACACCAAGGACAGTGAAAAAGTTTCAGTGGAGACACACAATTTATGACACAGCAGAGAAGGGCTGTTAATGTAGAAATACTTCTTATGCTAACGCTTCCTCTTCTGTGTCAGTCTAGCTTTTTGATCCAAAAGCCTACCTGTATGTTCTTATTGGCACCTCAAGGTATTGAGACAAAGACTTCTCCTGTCAGCCCAAATGATCTAGCATAAATTGTGACTCTTCTGTTGACATCGAGTTAATGTCCTGAAATTAATTTAGTGACACAAAGAGTAAACTACTGTCCCCTACAAGTAGGGAAAGAGAACTCTAACCTTTGAGATCATGAGAAATATGGTAGTAGTGTCTCTGAATAATAAACCATGTTTATAGAAAAAGGAAAAGTCTTTTTTCAGCAAAGACTTTAATACCAAGACATTTCAGACCTGTAATAAAAGCCAGAAAATTCTTCCATTAAGTTTGCAGGCTTCTCAAATGATCTTTAGTCTGCTAATTATCTAAATGTATTCTAAAAGTGAGATTGCAATCCTAAATTGGTATTGCAACCAAGTGTTTGTATGGGAACCTTACAATGAACATGATAATAAAATCTGCAACCATCAGATGCTAAGAGGTTTAATTTGCAATCTTGTTATCTGCCGATGGCGGAAAAAAAAGAAAATATGAGTAGACAAAACAGGACACTTTTGGACCCCTTGACAACCACATCGTTCTGCCACTGGTTTGTATTTTACTTCATTTTACGTTGGTTTTGTGGTGTATCCTCTGATACCTGCTAAACTTTATTCAAAAACATAACCCTTTTCTTCTGCTTCAATCTGATGAAGAAAAATAAATTAAGTAGTCACGTGACATTCATTCAGGGAAATGGGTGAATTCAGAGAATTTTTGAGTCACTGTTGTACATCTGTTGATGTTAGCTTTTAAAAAAATTAAATTCAATCTCCTCTGAATCCAGCATATGAAGCAAAATGTATATGAATAGAAAGTTACCATGTCACAAAACTACTGCAAGATTCACTGAGTCACATTATGTACAGCCCATGTTACATCTGTCACAGAAGTTTACATCAGTAATAAAAAGTGGTAAAGCTCAGGGCGACCTGGGGATGTGCTTAGAGCATCTTCTTACAGATGTATCAGGATATATCTGATACAGTTTGCCAGTTTGCCACTGATCAAACCAATGAATTTTTCACAGTTATACCAACCAAGTTTGTTGGTTCTTCTCTGTAAAGAAGAAAGAAAATAATTATCTCAAATACTTCTTGTTCATTGCTAGAAAGGGAGCATGAAATCATCTGATCACAGCGTTAAATTTCCATCTGCTGCTACTCTGATCCCACCCTATTAGAGACTTGGTGTCTTGGCTGAGACAGAAAGAATTTATATTTTTTTTAAGAATGGCAGAGAAATTTTGATATAATTGTACTGAATTAGAAGGTTCTCCTCAAATCTGAGGAGTTAAAATGTCATTAATCTAGTTAGATCTTTGTTCTTTCAACAGCTAAAGTCAACATCTTCTTAAGTGTTTTGTACCACTTCTCGAGCCCAGCTTAGCTTATCGGCCAATGGGATAGTGATCCAGTTTGATGGACTAATGAGATTTCCCTGTGTGAAACAATCCCAAACTCAACTTTGCATGTAGTTGTTGAAGTGTCTCAGTTCAGTTCTCTCTTACCTTTTATCTTCAATCTAAGTAGGAAAAGCTGGTCAAAGCATACAGTTCACAACTGCTGTTAGCGTTAGTAACAATCATGCAAAGAAAAGGATTGATTTTCTCCTTGGTACCATGTGTCGCCTGAATAGGCTAGGATTCAGTTGGATTTAATGCTTCTTCCCTTTTAGAAGAGTATCTGCTCTGCTGCTTCTCACCTTATTCCTCTTTGCAACAGAGGAATTTGTACTCCTTCCCTGTCTTAACTGGACCTTGCTAGCACAATCTATACCTGAGAGGGCAGTCATTCTTGTATATATATTTTTTTTTTTTTACTCAAGCACATCCTGATAGATAACTGCTTTTCTTTCTCAGTGCAATAGGAAACCTCAAGTAGACATTTTTTCACCCAGTACAACTCCAGAAATTATGCAGCTGACTTTCTTCTTTGTTCCTCTTCTTACTATCATATTTCTCTTCTTCCTCCTCACAACCTTTTCTTTTGCTCTATTTTCCTTTTTGTTTTACTTGTCTTAAAACACTGTTGTGCTTTTTTGTGTGTTGGGTTTGTTTGGTTTGTTTTAAAAAAGCATTTTAATTACCTACTTTTTCCTAAATTTTTCCTGTCATTTATTTCAGTGGTGGCAGACTAAACTGCACACTCCTCATTAGGACGAAAGGTCTAAATATGCTGCTTATAGCATAGAGCAGACTTTGCCTAAGTAAGGACATTCTCTGTAAAATATTTGATCAGTTTTATAAAAAGCAGAGGGAGATTTTCAACCTCACCGATAGATGTTTCTGTTTTCAAATACATGTACAGAGGCAGTGTGTAGTATAAAAACACAGTCTGTCATCATTATATACAGTGTTTTTGTAAGAACTCCAGAGTCTTATTGCCAAATTGAGTGACAGATATTTTTAAAAGTGACAAGAAGAAAAACACCTGCTTCATTTTACAGCACATACAAAATCTTCTGCTTTACAGAAGCCGCACTGGGCCTTTTCTGCATGGAAAGGAGTGTGGCAATAAGACCTCTGATTCACATCACTTTTCTTCTATGCAAATTCCAGAGGGTGCAAAGCATTGCTAGGTATGTGCAAGGCATATCTATAAAGGTAAAGGGGACAGACCAGAGATATGAAAAAGATAATGAGACAAATAATGTATGCCAAAAGGTCTTGCAAAGGCCTATGGTCATTTGAAGGGAAAGGTGAAGCACAGCCCTTATCTTTACCATCAAAATTCTATGTGTATCTATAAAGCAGCTTGAAAAATTTGGTTTATCCCAGTTCAGCTGAAGTGCTGCTGCCAGAAGGCAATGAGAACATGAGTGATAGAGATGAAGCTAGAACAGAAGTTCAAAAGTTGTTAGGTGTCTGAATTTTGATACTGTTATTATTTCTATTATTCTATATGCTCTCAGTCTCTTACCTGTAAACTGAGAATACCCACACTATGTGGATGTCAAAGGAATGTTGTAATGATAAATATGTCAAAATAGTTTCAGGATTAATGTCAGACAATAGGAAAAGTATAATCATATTTGTAGATAAATTGTCCTGTAATACCATTACTGTTCCCCCAGATTTATTATTTTTATTCATAAATAATAACATGATATGCCATCATCGTGTATGAGAAAACTGTTCTGCAAAAGATTTATTGCCAATTATCAAAAAAGACAATTCTTCCCTAAGATTTTACAACCTAAAATACCTTTACAAACTAAGATAATTTGGAAAAAAAGCATAATGGCAGTAAGTTCCAGCTGAACCAAAAAAAAAGGCAAAGCACCTTTCCATCATCTAATGGCA
>JAOXNG010000001.1:202996969-203010733 GCA_028566535.1 Scolopax minor
ACCCATCACCCACCCACACAGCACCCCACCACAATCCAGTAATCTTGGGCACTAGAGCATGCCCTGAAGAACCATGGTTCAACACCAACCTTTTGGGAAACCTTAAGCAAAATGGCTGTGGATGTTAAATTAACAGCTATCTTCTATGAACTCACTTCTTCAACATTGCACCCCTTCAAAACATATGTGCAACCCTTCTAAACATCCTCAGCTCCAGAACCATTTCTTTCAGGATATTCATTACATGCTGGACTTGATGTACAGTATTTTTTGTCAGAAGATTCTTCTCACGAGCATTGGATCCAGATTCATTATCATGATTAAGTAACACCAAGCACAGATTCAAATTTACTACGAGTCATCCATTCTTAGATATAATCCACGCCAATCACAGTCAGCTATCACAGAGGGTCATATTCAATTCAGAGTTGAGAAAAAGCCTGCATTTCATCATACCAGACCAAGAACATCATAATATCTTGTCAGCGGAAGGCAGTGTCATCAGTAACAACAAAGAAGCTACTGATCACAGATCTTGCCACCTGTCCTGCTGGTTTTGACCTTTTACACTGCCAGAAAGTGTTCCTAGATTGATCCATGACAGCATGCTGCCAGGCATCACAGACTCCAATGTGTCAACCCACGTTAAAGCTCTGGCTAAGTAAAAGTGACAAAACACAGCAAATGCATCTGCTGTTGTTTGACTTGGCAAGCCTTGCTAAGGAACCATGAAGATACTTAGATAACAAATATCGAACTGAAATCAGTGAGACTTGGAGGTATAAAAAATTATATGGAATTAGACCTCAGTGCTTTACCCTGTTCAAATTTATATACCTCATTGAACTTTCTTTTAGCTCTTGACCTGCCTATCTACTCTTCATTTTAGTTCACTCCAACAATTGCTATCAGTCCTTCAGATTTATATTTGCTCAACTTGCAGCCAGGCAAAGTCTCTACTTCCTAGCTGAAATATCTGGCTCCTTTAACATTTTGTTAAAAATCCTTTCAGTTCGCTAATCATTTTTGGTTTTCATCTAAGAACAAGTCCCAATTCATCAGGATCTATCTGGCAGTTATGTGTTCCAGACTGAACACAATGTGCTGGCTGAGGTTATACCATAGTGATAGAAAGAAGAAATATAACTACGCTGCTCTGAAACATGCCACCTCTGAACATGAAACTCTGAATCACTGTGGCCTTTTTTCCTGTCTTCTTATATTGCGAAATTACCTGCAGGCCTTTTCCAGAATCATCACTTTCTTCCACTTCATCTTGCCACTAAGCCAAACTGTTTCAGACCATTCTTCCTCCAATTTCATCTTGCATGTTTTCAATTGTAACTAGCAACCTGAGTTTTTTTTATCCTGCAGATGTGTAAAGATTCTCAAATGTATACTCTCAAAAATCTATTGGCTTAAGTGTTGCTATGACAATTCAAACTGGCTGAGAATCTATTCTAAAATATAACAGTACACCCTCTTGATGTCAATCAAGATAAAGATTGCCATGGGGATAAATCATTTTTCACATGCTTTGCTGAAAAGAGAGCTTCACTACAGCAGCAAAACTTTTCAGTGACAAAGAATTTTTAGTGAGTTTTCTCCTTAGTCATCATCTCTTACTCTAACAACAAAAAGAATTGTGTGTGTGTGTGTGTATGTGTTTATATATACCTCTGTCTCTTCATGTATTTTATAGTAGTCATACCATTCTCCAAGAAATGAAATTCACAGACCTGAGTCATGTCAGAATTCCACTCTGATCTTTACAAGGACTCACTATCACTACACGTCCATGTACAAGTCACCAGGTATCAGCGATTACATCTAATCTTTGATATTAATATAATCATATTCCCAGATAAACAGAACATGTGGAAAACTAATTATGTTGGTTTTTAACCTATACCCACCTCATATGTTCTCCCAAGTGCATGAAATTCTCCTACTGTGTTCTATTTTTATCAATTTGCTTTTCTGACTATAGGAGCAAATATTACACAAATCAAAAGTAAATAAGCACCAAGTTTTAATCCCCTCACCTTTTCATATTTGAAATTCCCAATGCAATAAGCCTTTAAAAGCTCTCTGATCTTCCGCTACGTTGTTCTGAATTATCATTGCCCTGTTCTGGGCCTATGCCATGGCTTCCTTTAGCAGTATTTCTGATAAAGGTTAATGCAGAAAGCAAGCCTGCAAACACCTCTGATACTTCTGGAACCGAGCAGAGTTTATGAAACAAAGCTAGATATGATTGCATGTATCTTTCCTAGAACCAGCCTTCAACACTCCAGTTTTTCCCATGCCTGAGGCTTTGTCAATGAATAAGATATCCTTTCTTCCAAAACACTTGCAATAATAACATATATAATCAGAACAACACATTTTCATTTAGGGAACCATAGTGAGAGAAAATAATTCCCAAGTTGATAAATATTACCAGTAGAACAGCTGCAAAAACTTTTTTTTTTTTTTACTTGAAAGATGCTTGGTTTCTCAAATACCCCACAGTGCTATTGAAATATTCCTAATTTCTTATAGAGGTGTGGGTTACAAAATACTTCAACAGAGAGGCTAATTTTTTGGCTGAAAATGCAGTATGACTTCAGAAACAACACACAGATCTCCTAGGTAGCCATTCTGTGTTTTCTTCAGCACCTGACTTGAGCCAGGGCAAAAATCATATTTCTGTATCCCATTTTTCCTTCTGTAATAGCAGAGGTAATGGTCCACAAACTATTCACAACAAGTGCAGTTTTAGCACTGTAGTTCTCAGTGCCTTGCTATACATTGATTTGATGGAACTGTGGGATTTTAAGATGCTGTAAATGTAGCCTTAAAGTTCTGTGAAACCCCCTTAATATGAGTAACACGCCAGCTGAGATTCTCTTGCTGCAGGGTGTTAAATGTCCATAGGGGAAGGGCAAGACAGAAAGGAGTGGAGCAGTACAGACATTGAAGTCTAATTGCTGTACAGGTACAGTTTCTTTAAAATTGGCACATCGAAAGCAAACTTCTTCTTCCTTCCTTTGTTTAATGCCAGTACACTTTCACCCTAAATGGAATAGTTTTAGTCCAAAGAAATATAAAAATCAATTAAATACAATTAATTGGCATTCTGTACAGTCCTTAGCACAGAATTCATGGTATTTGCAATATTCCATACAGCAGCTTAAGAAAAAAAAAATAAGAAATAAGATCAGTATCAGGGGAACTTCATTGAGTAAGAAACTCCCAGCTTTATTCAGTGATAACTCATGTAGGAATATATCTAGCTAACTTTTATTGTTAGCTATTCACTTTACTGATTCTGAGAAGAATATTAGTCCTATAGATGGACCAGCTGAGTTCGGTGAGATGTTAACCAGTTTATATAAAAGTGCTACAATCCAAGCCCCACTCTGATGTCACTGGGGTACTCTTTAGTGTATGTTATTTTGTTCATTTCAGAAGCCTTATCCATTATGAAATCAATTTCTTTTTCCCTAGTGTCTTGCACATTGCATTTTTGAAAAAATAATATACAAATAGTGTTAAAAGAATATTAGTTCAAGAAGCTAAATTCTGAACAATTTTTAAGTTAAAAGAACAATCCATAAACTCAAATTTCCAAAGCAGTCAGAGTAAAGATTAATGAAATATTAAAAGTACTCAAATCATCTTGCATTTTGAAGCTATGACCATTTGATTCTAAGACAAACATCCCACAATCAATACAACCTTCATGAATATATTAAACAGCTGTTCCAGTCCAATTTAATAAGCTCCCAAAACATTTTACTCAAGATTCTGCAGTCATTTCAGCAATAACTCCACAAGCATTTATCATATTTAGTAGATCTCCATCTGAAGTTTAGAGAGCAGGTTTACAATATCTGGGCAATTCATGTTTCATAAATGCAAACTACTGGAAATACAACATAACCTTCATTCTTATCTTCAAAGCCAGCTTATACATCCCTCTGTTTATTCAAGAGCATCTTACCTTTCTTCTGGATCATGAATATGGTGAAGGCACTGTAGGAAAATCCCACATCCTCAGCTGCAGAAAGAAAGTAGTCAGATGGGATTGACTTGGCCACATTCCTCTAGCACCTGTCCTTCAAACTGTGCTCTGCTCCTGGTAGTCCTCCCCTTGGTTCTCTGTCCTGAGGTAGTGACCTTTTTAACTTTCACACATGAAACAACTTCTCTGTGCTTCTCATGGCCCAAGAAATTCCAACTTTTCTTGTAGGTGAATGAATGAGCTGGTTTATTGCATATGCATACAAGTACAATTTTGGAATTACATACCATCTGTGGACTGTCTCAGGTCTTGGGAGCAGAATCTGAGACTACTGGTATCTTTCATGTTCATGCCTACTCTAATATTGGGCAGTGTCAGTCATTCCCTGCAGTTGATTTCTGTCCTTTAATCTATTCTAGCACAATCAATAAGAGTTCTCTGTCCTTCCATTTCAGCCTAAACTCATTCTATTCTTTCCATGGACCCTCAGTCTGGCAGCAAGGGTCTGTTCCAGTAAGATCAGGAATCTGGAAAACCTCCTAGACACCCAGGGATCTTTACAAACCTGATACAAGAGTTGATGCAGGAAAGTAACTTTGTCTCTTTTTGCCATGTTCTTTATTATCATAAACTGTTCAATGTATCCTGGCAATAAACTTAATATGGTTTATTTGATGTTTCTTCCATACTTACTAATAATGTAAAGGATGTTACTGCATTTGGCTTTCTACCTATCTTTTTTTATATGTGTTATTTTGCTTTAAGGGCCAAAGTAGCAGAGTAAACTAATATTAGATCTGTTTATCCCAAAAGCGATTATTTGATTACACTGAAGAACTAGGCTCTTCCAGTCCAAATTTTCTGACCAACAAAGATCAAATAAAAGCTCGAATGTTGGATAAGAATGTAGTTCTAATAAATCTGGATATCAATGATGGCACTCTGTTCAAAGGATAATAATATTTTTAAAAAAATAATAAAATTTAGCAACCTTTACCAGAACACAAACACCAATTACCTTATAAGTTATCTAATCTTTGTCTGACAATTTTATAATGTAGCTCTATATTTATCTTTTATTGTTATTAGACTTCTATGAATGAGGTTACAAATTACCTGTCAAGTAAACCTATTGTGCACAGATTTATGTAACTCATTTTTCTGCTATATATTAAATATTTGCTTGCATGTTGTATGGTGTTGTTTTATATTTAAGAAAGACATGGATCTTGGATTACTTTTAGTGAATTTCTATCATATGGAAATATAGAAGTCCAATGTTTGTGTTCATCAGGCTCTCCACTTCATGTGTATTTCTTTGTTGGATTTTTAAAATGTCTATTTTCAGGGCTGGACTTTTTTACTGAAGTTCGGCACAATATTGCCAATCATTCAGCCACAGAGCTAATCCAAAGCTTTTGTTCCTGAAAAGTGCAAAAATACTTAGGGATGTGTATCAGGGTGACCTGACCCTTTAACTTTAGGAACAGCATTTTTTCCTGACACCAGCTACATTTAATATGCTGCAGGAAGACATCTGTAACGAAAGCATCAAATGTGTCTAGCAGTTGGGATCATGTTGCAAAGACCAGGTACATTTGTGGCCCTAACAGTGGATAGCATTACATGCTATTGTGCCACCAAGTCAATCTACCAGCAAGGAAAGGACCAAGAGCCCCATCTCCAATTCTAATGTTTCCTCTCCCATTTAATTTTTCTTTTCGTTGGAGATCCTGAGGTTCTTTTAAGGAATCATCTCAAATGAAAGGGTTTAATCCAGGTTTGCTCTTAGCACAGGAGGCGAAAGGGTACTCCAAACCTTTCCTCTTTCCCACTGTGAAAGTCAGTCAGAGTTCAGCCCTCAGGGGATGTTTTCTCCAACAGAGCACTGTGAAAACAGCTTTAAATGAGCTATCTCAGGCACCAGCAGCAGCCTCTTTCAACTCAGAGTGCCTCACAGCGTGATTTAACCTATGCTTTGGACTGATGTCAGCTCCTACATCTCTAATTTAAAGCAAGTCTGATCATCTTCTGCTGCATCATAGTAATTTCTTCCACGGCTGTGAGATTAAAGTCCTTTAAGTAACAGATATACCATGGATCGAGAACTTCCACACCATAAATGACAGTGCATGCAGTAAGTCATCTCTCACCAAAGAGATGGTATATGTCACCTGTACAGCAGAGGCCATCATTCTTACCCATGACAGTGTGAAGATAAAAACTAGAAAAGATTCAGAAAACAATATTTTTACTCACTTATTTTGATATTTTCAAAACCCAGTGTTTTATGTTGCTGTTGGATAGCAGAAGCTGCATATAAATATCCATCCTTATCATTGGCTTATTGAGAACCACCATGACTGTAACCTCTGCTCAACACAACCAAAACATCTCTATATTGAACTTTTTTTTTTTTCACACCTCTGTGCCAAATAAGAACTCCCTGCACCATCATGTTGCAATACAGTTCTGCAGGCAGTAATCCTAGGGGGAGAAAAAGAGGTATCCAGAATCAAAAGAGCCATCAGGTCCATTTTTTCACAATCACAGGCAGCCATGAAATGCAAATCCCTCACATGACACTCTCCTTCTGCCAGCCAAACAAGGTGTCCTAGCTGCTGGAAGGCCAAAGGCTTCAGATGACCCTTGGCAGCCATGCTGTAGCTCTCTGCATGTTTGAGATGGACAAGATGAGTACAGGGAATGCAGAAGACACTAGACATTCTTATGTCTACAGAAGTAATTTCACATGTTTACTTGAGTTAGACACAGCAGATTATAATAGTTGGCATAAAAGGCACAACAGCGATTGGATTTATTGTTCAAATTTCAATTAAAGAAGCCCAGATCATCTCTTCATATACAAAGAACTACAGATAAAAATATAAATTGCAATAATTTAAAGAATGTAAATATCCACCACATGTGTTGCATGGTTATATATTCTGACAGTGGCAGTGCTCAGAAGTGGCTTGGATTTCAGGGTCTCACCCTGAAATGTTTGGGACATTAAGCCCCTCTGCAAAGCTTATGTCATTGATCATGACAAGGTTCTCCAGCAGTATATATTTCTGCTGTGCAATTAAAACAAAAAGATGTTAACACCTTGAAGGCTGAGATGAACTCTTGTATTTACGGTTCATAGTTTTATTATTCCTACTTAAAATAATTCCTGATGAACCCCAACTTCTCCCTCCACAATTGTACTGAAAATATATAGACATCACTTTTTTGGTCTTTCATGGTCCTGAGAGCACTCTCATGCTTCCAAGGTTTGACCTCACATTTATGTTTCCCTCAACAAGAGATAAAGTCCTGGCTGAACTTCATGGTGTTTATCAACCTTATCTATGCTTGTGATAGGTTAGTCTAATGCTCCAGGAAAGACCTTGGACCATCCTGCCAACCTGATGTCAGTGTTATGTCATGGAGTAACTGGAAAACTGGATGTAGAGAACCACTGGCCACCTCCACAGTACCCATAACTTTCCACTTTTTTCCAGAAGAGAATGTGTTAATCTGCTCTTGACTGGCTTCAGAAGTGTTTGGTAGATAAGCTACATTAAAATGGCCAGCCTTGATGCTGTTGCTATCTGGTGCTTTAGGTGTTGATGAGAAGTTCCTGCTCAGGAGACACTGGTGGACTACCAAAGTCTCAGGGAACCACACAACACACTTCACTGCCACCCTTCTGCAGCAAATACTGACCATTGGAGTGAATTTTCTAAGTATTTCACACTTCAGTGACTCTTGAGCAGCCATCTGCTGCAGGGATTTCCTGAAGCAGATAGGAGCTATAAAGGTGGACAAAAAGTAACCCATTGGATGCTTGCCCAAATCCCCATAATGCTTCAGGCAATCTCTGTTTAGCTGATGCATACTTGGCAGATTTGCCCGAGCTTCTTCCATTAATCCCTTTCACAGTTTGGAGAATCTCTGCTATATCAGCACAAAATCTTACCTCAGCCACTAACAACACACCCTGGTTCCTCAGGCAAATGCCTTTGAGACCAAATCTGTCTGCTCCCTATTGCACCCTCATGGGCACTTACATCTTTTCTTTGGTGTGATGTTCAGTGTTGTTTATAGTGCTCTAGGTGCAGTCTAACTACTTTATATACAATAATACCATCTTCTCTGATTTATATTGTGTTCCTTGCAATTCTGTTTGCCTTCTCCAACACAGAAGCACACTGGGTTGAAGGCCATGGGGAATATCTCCATAATAACTCCCCAAATTTATTTTGAACTCCTAGTAATGCACTGCAGTGACATTCTATTTGTTACCTCGTTGGATTCTTTGCTATTCTACATTGTCTTCTAGAAAAAGGCATTTAAATGATTTAAGCCCTCTGTGTCGAGCTTCATTGTTCTTCATTATTTGCTGTATTTCCTGCATTAGTATCGTATCCACACCTGAAAATTCAACTCTCAATAGCATTAGGTAAACCATTAAAAATAACAGAAAGCTGAGGAGGGTACATTGATCCTAGTGATCCTTTATGCTTTCTATTTGCAGTAAATCAGTTCCATCATTTCCTACAGAGGACTTTTATTTTGCTGAGAAAATGTTCTTTCTTCTTCCAAGGCTTAGCCATTACAAGAATTTCTTCTGTTCTTGCCTGTGGCTATATTTTTTCTCCATAGCGGATTTTTTTTTTTTCTGCAGCAAGATAGAAGCAATGTTTAAGCAGTATTCTTCAAAATGTGTATTTGGAAAACACAATAGCCACTCAGTGGTACTGGAATACTGGTGATTTTAATTCATCTATCGAAATGAAGATTTAAGAGACTTGTTACAGTGGCAGAATATTTTACATAGCACTATGAATTATTTTAAATAATTTATTCCCATAAATTGCTGTAGATTATTAATCAATGATGAAAAAGTAGATTTCGGAAAGTAAACCTCAAACTTTAAAGTAAAATGCAATAAAAACTTTGCAAGCAGTAAATGAAGCAGAAATGTGTTTGGAGGCAGGGTGATTCTACATAGGAAGGTTTTCTCAGCTGGTGCCACCACTCACTATGACCAATATGCTAGAAAACCTAGGAGAAGCAAGCAAAAGGAAGGTCAAAGATGTCACAATCGCAGACCAACATTTTAGAAAGGCAAAAGGCTTTTTAGTATGTCTTAATGGAAATATGAGCTAACAAATTGGCCAAAATTTCTACTTTCTAAAATGAACTGAAACTCTGCATCCAGACTTCCCTAGTAGACCAGTAAAAAATGCATTTGTTAACATCTACCTTGTTTTACTCTGTTCTCTCCTGGATTTATGTATTTTTAGCTTCAGACTGTAATTCACTATATTAGGGACTATATGAACAGGACTCCATTTGTGGATGTGGCTACCCATCCTCCCTGTGGGCAGTCCACTAGTAACAGAACAGGTTCCTTTTCAGGACAAGCTACTCCTCATTAGTTTCCAATGTCAAAGACATTGGCTTTTATTTTCAAAACAACTAGAAATCAAGCCAAAAGATATTAATGATTAAATTCATATATTAGAGTTACCACAATATTTGCACACTGCAGGAAATTATGCAGGGTAGAGTACGCATAGTGAATTATACAAGAGCCATCCAGCCTGTCCACATG
Source organism: Scolopax minor (assembly GCA_028566535.1). NCBI lineage: Eukaryota > Metazoa > Chordata > Aves > Charadriiformes > Scolopacidae > Scolopax > Scolopax minor. The sequence goes on from JAOXNG010000001.1 coordinate 203,006,584, forward strand.
AAAAGCTTTCAGTGGAAAAGAAACATATCTGATGTGTCTTGTTTTAGTAATTGTTACAGAACATGAGGCCTCAGGAAAGGCATTTCCACAAACATAATTTCTAGAAGAAAAAAAGGTAATACTTTCTTCCCCTTCCCAATCAAAAAGGAAATTGATCAAATCTAAAACAGTTTGGTCTCAAATTGTCTTTTACTGAGAAAACAAAAATTATGGGCACAAAACCATAGAAATAGGGATGAAAAGGACCTCGAATGTTCATTTTCTACCATAGTTTGTCTTTATCTAGCTCTTTCAAGTACTCAGGACACTGCCTCTGACTTTACATGGAAGGTAATTAGATGATGTTCTGTGGTGGTTGGTAGTAAGAAGGTAAAAAACAGTTGCTATAGAATTTGAGCTTGAAACTTCATATTGGGATAAGTATAGTCTGTAAATGCTTTAAAGCTGTGTTTTTTAAAAAACTGTAGCCTTAGGAACTCTATGGTTTGCTCTTCTTTATTATTGAGATATGAGGTATTTTATCTGAATGTAAAATAAGCGTCAATTCTGAGTCTGTCTCAGAAAGGTGGTGACAGTGGCATTTTAATTTATATTGGAGTATAGAACAAGTTAAACACAATTTCAAGTGAAAGTCAAACACTGAGAAAATCAAGAGATTGCGAATGAGAAACCATGGTCAGACCAAAACAGGCAGTATGTAAAGATGCAGGATTGCAATGATGGAAAATTAGATTCAAATATAGACAACTGTATTTCTTCTAAAAAAACCCCACCACCAAACCCAAATTCACATCTATATAGAAGCCTAAACAAGTTTTATAATTTACTGTATCCAAAGAAAAAAGTGGAAATGTAATCAAAAGATAACACTTATTTTTATTTTTAGAGATGCCATATCCAATTAACCTCAACACATCTAACACAAACTCCCCCCCAAGTGTGAGAGCAGCTGTTTTGGAGTAATCACCTTGAAGATTGCTAGATTTCTGGAAATTCCTATGGGAGAAGAAGTCTCTGTGACTTTGGGTGAAGGCATGAATGGCAAGAACTGACTTTTGTGTATTTCTGCTGCAAACCTATAGGTTTGCAATTAATCATAAGGAAATTATTTAGGATTAATCCTTTCTTTGCCTTGAAACAGACAAGTTTCACAGACAGTTGTGTTGTTTGTTCTGAATTCAGACCTGAACAGAGATCAAGTCTGAGACCAAAGTTGCAACTTCAATAGCTAAAGATTAAAAATTTAGAAGGAATTGAAGTCAGGGTTTTTTCTAACACGGTCAAAGTACTGTTCTCTTTTTTTTAATTATTATTTTAATCATTGCAACTGATCACTGTAATACTTGTCTCATCTAGTCTTAATTCAACTGAAGTCCCAGCTCTTCACCCTCGCTTAATTGGCTCCAGGCCAGCCACATTCCCTAGTCAATAAGGGACAACAGAGTAAAGCCACTCAGATCATATTTAGGCCTGGAAGATCTAGATCAGTTTATTCTGAGGGCCCTGGTAGAATGATCTTCTCAATGCCTCTGCTAATGTAAGCTTTGGTGATCGGGAAACATTCCTCAAAAAACAACCGATCTGTTTTTTTACATCTGCTGTTGTCTTTTCCCTTTTACAGAACTTGCTTATACCGTCTATTCTGGAAAATTAATGTCATTAAGTATGAAAGGAAGACAGGTAGTATTATTCATGAAAAGCCAAATACTATATACAATGTATGGAGAAAAGCCAACAACAGAGAGTTGTCATTTATAAACACTAGGGAAATGCTTCAGCATAGGAATAAAATTGGTGAAAAAGTATATCCTGCCAAACTGAAAGGAAAAGTAATTTACTGCATGGTATTCAGTTGCAGAAGTATAGGAGAGAAACTGCTGTTTTCTGCTTTCTCTCTTATAAAAGCATCTTTCTTTTCATATTTATTCCTATGCATGCATTTTGATAGTGCCTATTTAGCCCACAAGAGTTTGCCCACCGAGTATTGACTTGACCAAAAGTCAAGATTTTAAGCCCAAAGTGATAGAATCTACTAGGAGATCTCTGCTGGGATTAATGCAAAACTGCATTTCACAACCTGCCTGGACCATGGGAAACAGCCAGCAAATTTCCTTTCACAGTCCTGAGAGGTAGGTCTCACAACTGCTGCCTCTAATGACCAACATAAGTGGAAAAGAAGGGACTGAAAGGTGGCAGAAGACAAGGGAGGCTGAGGAGAGATCATGCCCTGCCTCTCGGAGGAAAACTGGCCAGGCAGCTGAATTTCAATTTTGGAATAACAAACCAAAACAAAGTGTGTTCTTTTTCTTTTCCTTCTCTAATCTTTCCAGAAGATAAGAATATCAATATTTCCTTTCAAAACAGCAAGAAGTATCTTTCCTTAAAAAATTGAGTGACTGGACTTCAGCAAAGCAGCGATAATAAAAGGATCAAGTGCCTTAGAGCGCTGCCAGCAGGTTGAGGGAGGTGAACCCTTCCCTCTGTTCAGCCTTGGTGAGACATATCTGGAGTGCTGTGCCCAGGGCTGGGTTCTCCCCAAGATGAAAGACGCAAACATACTGGAGCAAGTCCAGCAAAGGGCCATAAAGGTAATTAAGGGACTGGACCACCTGTCATACAATCAGATGTTGAGAGAGCTGGGACTGTTCAGACTGGAAAAGAGAAGGTTCAGGGGTATTTAATCTATTTGTAGAAGTACCTGATAGGGGTAGCAAAGAGGTCAGAGCCAGACTCAGCCATGGCCAGGAATAACAAACCTGTGCATAAAGTGAAATAACTGAAATAATACAAGAAATTTCCATTGAAATATAAGATAAAACCTAAAACCTTGTCATAGTGAGGGTGGTCAGGCACTGGAACAAGTTCCATAGAAGGGCTGTGGAGTCTCCATCCTTGGAGACATTCAAAATCTGACTGGACATGGCCCTGAGCAACCTGCTGTAAGTGACTCTGCTTTGAGCAGGGGATTGAACTAGACAATCTCCAGACATGCCTTCACACCTTAGTTATTCTGTGATTCTCTGAAAATTAAAAGCAGCCATGGAAGCAGAGACCAAAACCTGGGATTTGGTGGAGGATGATCAAAGCTAAACAACTCCCAATTCAAACAAGATGGCAGCAGGAGGGTTAACCAGTTTGGGGAATTAAGTGGGTTGGATTGCTGTCCGGGAACAAATTGGCATGATTTGCTGAATAGCAGTTGTACAGCTGAGAAAATGCTTCAGAAACGTTTTCTCAACTGACTGTACTGCTAGTCACAGCCCCATGATGTTCGTGAAACCATAGGCAGGTTGTGAGCACCCCTCCACCCTGCATAAGATCCAGACAAAATATGCCCTTGTTATGTTTCCACAATGTACATTTAACTGCTGTCACTGATATTTTGCCTAAATTATGTGAAGATCTCAGTCCTTGGCTCTTCATGCAAATTTTATGCTGCAGGGCAAGAATGACCAGCTATGCCTTTCTGTCTGATACTGCAACTAGGAAAGCAGATGTAATCTTTGGTATAAAAGCAGCAGGAATACAGTAAAAAGAAGCAAAGATTATTACTGTGACACAGAGAATTAATGGGACCATTTCTGGAAACCTTTGCTGTGCCTTATACTTTTAAGAAGAAGCAGAAAAAATGAAAGATTGTAGAAACAGAAAAGAAAGACAGAAGACAGAACTGATGTTTCAAAAGCCACATTTAAGTATACGAAAATAAAAACACTTCATTTATTTAATTTCTCAAAACACATCATCAGGTTACACCATCACTTGATCACAGCCTATATGTAGTACACAGGAAAAGATTTCAAAGAGCAAAGGAATCTTGCTAGTAGATAAAGTTATATCAGAAAGCTGAACCTAGACAAATTGGGGGTAAGAAATACAGTGTCAATCTTCAAATGACAATAAGTACCCAGTGAAACAATTTAATGACTGATACAATAGATTTTCCATCATCTGAATTTAGTACTTCACTACTGGATGACAATAGTGTTATCGAATATATCCAACAAAGGTGATTGCTGAAAGGACGTGAGCTGACAGACCTCACTGACGCCTGTTTTAAACACTTGATTGATACATCTGATTCTGTATCTGAGGGGCTGTCTTTTTGAGTGGTAGTAATTATCTAGTAATTATCTTACCATTAATTAGC
>JAOXNG010000001.1:203100267-203113244 GCA_028566535.1 Scolopax minor
CCCCCCTCCCAAAAAAAAAAAGTCCCAGATACTAAAAGCTTGTTACTCAGCAAAGACACAATACTTTGCAACAGTAAAATTTCATATTCTTGGAAATAACGGATTTGAGGAAAACTAGGACACTCTATGCAGAAAGAATTTAAAGGAGTCTGTCTGAAATAGCTTGCTGTCAATTTGTCTGAAAATTTATTTTTTTCATAAAAGTCACTATCTAAATACACTGAAATTTTCCGTCAAAATACTTATTGGAAGAGAGTTTTCATATTTTATTTGCTTATGAACATGTTTTTAGTTATTGCAATGGAAAATGTAACTTTTCTTGAACTTCCAAAAGTAAAATGAAAATACTGTGTTATCAGTCAGTAGTTTAGCAAGCCACAGCTATTTAAATTCTTAGTGTTTTCACTTACTTTATATCAATGGGAATTCCCTCCCAACTTAAAATAAATAATCATTTTCAAGTGCAATTTTTTTTTTTTTGCATGAAGGGATTTTAAATACAGTTTTGAAACACTGGAAATGTAATTTATTTAAATGATGATTTGCTAATTTTGCCAGTAATTAGATAACAGAGGTCTCTAAACATTATTTTTTGATTAGTGTTTAGAAAGACCAAAAAAAAAAAAAAAAGCCTACTGCACTCAGTTTGATACTGTGAAATGTCAATCGGCTCCCAGCCAGGAGAGGCCCACCAGATAAACACAGCACTTCGAGAGATTACAGAAGGACATAAACATCAAACATCATGCGTTGACGACACCCTCCCACTACTAACTTCAGCGTTTGTACTAAATGGTTACCTTCATGATTATCTTGGGCCTGATCCTGCTCTTTCCAAAGTCAGTTTGGGTTAAATTATTGATTGCAACAGTCAGTCCCTCGTGTCTCAGGAGTTAATGGGATCGAAGTGACATATAATCAGCACGCGTAATTTGAGAACCTCGAACTTCTTGGATTCCCTTGTGACTTATTTTGGAGACGTTACCTTTATTTCTGGACTATTCTTCTGAATAAGAATAATTTAAAAAAAAAGAAAGCAGCTTGTTTCTTGTGCTAAAGAGCTATTTTCTCAGAGCTCGTTTAGTAATTCTTTCTATAACCCTTCCCCAGTGACCCGAACCAGGCACGTACTTCCCCATCTTCAGTTCAAATCCATTCCCCTGCCAGAAATCATTGAAAAATCTAGGATAGGGTAAACACACAAAAAGTCAGCATTTCTGGTTTTGTCTTCATTACAAAGGTCCAAAGACCAAATGAAAACTCTTACACATTTGAACTATTTTAATTAGTGTGATTTACTATTCTCCACAAATGCAAAAGGTTACATTAGGTCACATTCTTACTGATTCTTTGATTTAAACATTTCCTATTAAACTGTGTAATTTTAGTTCAGTAAGTGCTTTCATAGAGCTTTATGCAAACGTGAACTCTTTGAGAGAACCAAATCAGCATGAATTTTGTATTAGAAATATATTGCAACATTAATAAAACAAACCCGTGTGTTTTCTTATGATAACAGAGTTTAAAGAAATAGGTTTATTTTTTAGGTTCATACCATACAGGTGACAATCTATTTATTTACTCCTGCCTTTATTGGTAGCTATACATTTCTTATTTGATAATAAATTTGATCCTCCAAACTATTTTGCTTGAGCATCAGAAAATATCCAAGTGCTAAAGGAGGAGACGGCACCTAAAAAATATGCTGCTGAACTTCTCTGTCTTGATAAAACTGGAAACCGCTCTGTAACTTGATCAATTTCTTGCATCTATGAAATATTGTTTTTTTAAGGGTGGTATGGGACAGAAATATCAAAACAGGCAGATATATTTTCAGTTCTGCAGAAAGAGATTAAATTAAAAAGCTTTAACTTCAGTACCTTTAAAAAAAAATCTTTAAAGGGAGAAAACCTCTTTTTTTCTTCCTTCTGTCTGATACAGGAATAAAATATATGTTCTTTATATCATATATGGCTTTAACACTTGCAAAGTTGTCATCAAAATGAAAGCTAAAACCAGGCCCAGAGCAATGGAGTATAGTTTTTAAGAGTATGTCAAATTATCTTCAATAGCCATTTTTTAAATAAAATATGAAATCTTGAAGCAGACAGCAAAGAATTGTATTGAGGGTAAAATCTTTCATTTAGACATAAATTTAAAGAACCCACATCTCTAAATCTTAAAAAAAAAAAAGAATATTATTTTCTAATTGCCATGGGATGTATATGGCAGCAGTATGAATGACTTTCACTTGTCGGTTTTAACAAAAGTTCCTCTAAATTTATTTCTTTAAACGCACTGTAATTTGGTAGGTCTGCAGACCTACAGGAACAGATGAGCAGTGGTATTTGTACATGCTTTTTGTTCCAGGCTGTAAATGTAATCGTGACAGCATGGATTCTGTTCTGCTTGGGGAGTTTAACTTAGGAAAAATGAACATTTACAATTTTCCGGGTATCTATCCTGAGGGTCTTGCAGATCATATTTGCAGACCAAAACCATGACCTCTGGCTGGCTTAAAGCACACCAAGCAAGATGCAAGAAAGTTAAAACCTGGATAAAACCCTGGCAGGAGGATTTTACTGAAAGATCTGGGGTGATAATGTTATGATCCGCAGCAATCTCTTTATGCCTTTATGACTGAGTGTCCATTATAACAGATGCTCAGTTAAGGAAGTTGTGTGCCCATTTGTATTCTCAACCATTTTAAAGTACTGTTTCTATAACCTTCCATGTTTAAAATTCGTGATAAAATCAAGAGTTATCTAAGAATAATTCACTTCCAAATGACAAAAAAGTGACAGAGACACACTTAAAAAAATATTTTTGCCAAAGCCCAAGAAAACATGGATGAAGCAGTGAAAATTACACTAATGGAATGAACAGCTGCTTTGAATGTTCTATTAATAGATAAATAACTAAAAGCATAAAATCCTAACTGGAGAGACAGAAGTTGTGTGAAAATCACTGCCATGATATAAAGGCTACAAAACTATAAAAGCAATGTCTGTTAGGGTTTTAATTTGGAAATTAAGCAAAGTTTTGTGATCCTCTAGTCATTTTCTGTTTTTAACAAACAGAACTGTATTTAAGAAGTAGCCAAATGTATTCATTTTGAGCAATATGAGACAAATTTATGAAGCTAAACATAAGTAGTGGATTAAGAAGTGTACAATTTTCTGTTCTTGGGCTGATGTACTCCATTAGAACTGAAAGAAAGTGAGGCAGCAGGAAGTCTTCTTAAGCAGACTGTAGCATTATAACTTATTGAAACATTATAAGTTACTGCAGCATGCATATTACTAATAAATTGGAAAGACACAATTTTAACAGAAGGGGAGTTGGGATCTCTGTAGCCTCCCAAGACAGTATTCTTCCCCAGTCAATTTGGGCAACAAAACCTGTTCATGATGAGGGAAACTACAGTAAAAGTCTGAATGCCCCACTCACATCTCCTCCCTGTTCAGTATCAATACTAAAGTTTTATGAAAGTTCAATTGATTTTTTAATATTTTATGAAATATCCTTTCCATAGGACTTTAAAATATTATTAGGCTGAACTCTTTTTCACTTCTGACCTTTCACAGACACCGCGCCTTGCATTGATTTTTCAGCTCTTTGATACTGGCTGAGCTACAATAGTTCCAGCAAATAGGAGAGGAGGAGGAATCAAATGCCATTGCATTAAAGAACTGAAAAGAAATTATCTAAGTTCAATTACCAACAATTCAACTTTCCTGTCTCCTTCCCTCAGCAGAAAAGGCCTTCAGAGATAAGTCACCAAGTAAACACTTTTCCTCACATTCAACCCAGATTTAGCCACTTTAACATTGTTTCCAACCCCCTTTATCAATCACTCTTAGGATTAAAAACATGTATTAAAATAAATACCTGAGCTGAGTCTTTAGGCAATACTAAATATTCCCTTTCTCAACCAAATGATTTTCTGTCAGATGGCTTGTCAAGCTCCTGAGGGAGCAGCAGGGGATCATTTGAAAAGAATTATGTTGCACCAGTGATAAATTAAATTCACTTGAATCAATAACATTTAGATTTTTAAAAGGATATAGCGAAGACACAAATCCTGACTCAGTAGGCTTAGTTTTCACATCAGGGTGTTACTTAAACCAGTCTCCTAGAAGATAGCATGGGGTATTTTTACCTTCAATTTAGATATCTGATTACAGGCACCAATACTTTACCTATTAATTCCTGGGTCTTGTTATGTCAGGCATGAGATATAAGGTTTGTTCTCACTGTCCACAAATAGGAGTCCAGTGCCACCTGAACCCTCCAAAGACATGTAGGACACCCACAAAGTGATTGGAATCACTCAAACGACCATTAGATCTGTGCCCTGGCAGGAGACCCTAGTGCATCTCAAGGGCCGCTAAGTGCTTATATGTAGGTGACTGATTCAAGCTGTTCATGCCTTCTTAAAATTGAATCAAATAGGTACAATTAAAGGAGTTTACAGTGAGAAATGCAGACTCAGCCATCAAAATCTTCTGTCCCTAAATTCAGCAAAATTCTTTCTACTGCCAAAATTCCCCACCTGAAATTCTTTTAATGGTACTTCAGTTTCACTAGTACCTGAATTAAAGAATTTACAGAAGAAATAATTCAGAAAACCTCTAGTATCATCCACAGGACATGATGTGGAACATTGCCTAGAGGATTTAGGGTTCTGAATCTGGTGATCCAAGTTTGGTTGGTTTTTTCTCATGTTGATTAAGGCATTAAGGGATTTTTGCAGACACAGCAATTTGTTTCTTAGTTAACATTCAGGGGTTTGGGTTTGGTTTTTTTAGGGAGACGTGTTTTAATACAGACTCTTGATTCAGCAGCCATATCTTAGAAAAAGCCTCCAATCATAAATTCAGGCAGAAATGATGCCCTGTTGCTTTCATTATCTGATTTCTCCTGTTGCCTAATAGCTGAGAAATTTTGAAAAAGTGTGAAGGTAGATAAAAGTATTATCTTCAGTTTAGCTTCCAGAAGACCTGAAGGGTGAGCAAGTCACAAGTAATACCTGCTCTGTCCTCCACCATTATGGTTTGGAAACCCAAGCAGATGCACACCATCAGGATTGGCATGAACCACGTGCTTTGCTAGTAGTAATCCTTCTGTTTATGTTTCCAGCTCCCCAGTCATGTTAACAGGCAAAGAAACACAGCTTTTAATCTCCTAGCTCATGTACCACTCTAGTATGAGTAAGCAAGCAGCTAAAATCTCTAAAGTTGAAGTAATCATGTATTTCTAAACTCTTCATAGGCTCAATTCATGCTGTTTCCATGGAGCATGAGATTATTTTGACAATATAATCTCTTAAAGGATAAAGGTCAGCAGCACTTGCTTCTTTCAAGACAAATTTTGCCCCAGGGAGAAGTTCAGACTCAGGCCCATTATAATTACCATGGCAGGATGAATATAGAACTTCAATAATACGGTGTCAACAGGGTTTTCTTTGTAACAGTATTCACCATTCTCAACCAGGGAAATACTTTACAAAGCAAATCTGGTTAGTCAAGCTTAGCAGCTGCTTGTAACTTCTTAGTCTACAAATTTTAAAATGTTTTAGTTTGAAAGATGACATTGTAAAGAAATCACCTGAAAGGAACAGTTTGAATTGTATTTTAAAACGCCATTTTTAATTTCCCTATTCTCATTAATCTTATTAGAACCATAGAAAAATTTAGCTTAGAAAGGAACTTATCATTTGGTCCAATCCCCTGCTCAGACCAGAGATAGCATCAAAATAGATCAGACTGATCCAGGTCAATCCTCCAGGATATTTTAGTAACATTTGGGGTGAGTTTTTCAGACAGAACATGTCCTTCAGTATATACCCAGAATAGACCAGAAATGAATTCACATCTACACTAGGTCATTTACAGCAAAATTTATTTGACCTTATTTAGTTTATGTATTTGACCAGTGGCACTTAATGATGAATTGGATTGCATTCAGAAGTGTCTCTTTCTTCACAATGACTATAAAAGAATCCTAGTCCAGATGTAGCCATCTCCAATTAGTTAAATGAACACCACCCCAAGAAACAAATGTATCCATTCAATTACATTATAATCAGTTGTATCATCTATGTACAAAGGGGAAATCTAAGAAGGCAAAATGACACCATCAACATTTTTCTATAATATATTCCCAGCAACTGTTTCCCCAAGGATTTGTTTTAACATACCAGGTCTCTGACAACCTTTTTAAAAATCAACTTTGCTTATGCCTTTGTGACACTCCTAAATACATTGTTACTCACTTAACTGAATTATTACTGTTTAATTTCACATTTTTATCAATTCTCAGTAAGCCCTGTACAGATGGACTCAGTGTAACCAAAAAGAAAAAATAACGGAATGTTGATATATAATTTGTTTTTAAGATTTCTAACATATCATTTTCACAATACCCAGTGGCATAACATACTGTAATAGGATTAATCTAAAACCTGACAGAGCTAAATTTACTGAGCATCATACAGGATTGAACTATTTAGAAATTAGTTTGCCAAACAGACTACAATTAAATCATATGTTACTCCAGCTCTCAAGAGGAAGGAGGACATTTTATTAAATATTTTTGCATTTCATATAGCATACTTGCTGAAAAGAGAAAACAGGATTCCTCTTAGGAAATGTGTTTTGATGTGTTTAGGAAAAGACAAAGGCACTTCAGAAGAGATGGTGTGATGAACCTCATGGGACACACTTTTTAACATCACACACGCTACAAGAAGTGTGGGTGATTAGTTTAAGTCATTGAAATGTTGAAGTAGTCAGTGGAGCTAGACTAAGTCATGCTGGTTACACGTCTAACCTATTGACTGGGTATTTTTTTATTTCAGATAGGAAAGTGAAAATCGTAGATGAAGAATAATTGTTTCTACTGCCCTGGAAATGCTTCTGAGGAATCCATTTTCCCATATACTATTGCTTAGAGAAAAGACTGAGTTTCATACAAACCAATCACATCTCTGAACAGGACAAAGAAGGCTTTAGGAGCTTCCATGTAGCACGGACTTTGTAAGTTTTTTGACTATAAGCCCATATCGCTTTTTATGAAGTGATATGTACTCACAGAAAGATGAGAAAGGAATGATCTTGATACCTGAAAGAATGCAATAATTGGGAATAGATTTGACTATTGGGCATGAAGGCAGAAGGCGTGTTTTGCCTTCTTATTTTGACACCCACTCAACAGAGGGGCACCAGAAAATTCCCAGTCCCACTGAATCCCTTTGTATTTCTCAGTCTGATCAGTCTCTAAGAGCGGTAATTTTGATCAAATTCAGTATAGAGTGGAACTGATTCATAATCAACCAGACCTACTATCCATGTGCTTCAAGTTTAATTGCACGAAAGAGAAAGGCGAATGGATGCCTCCCTCTCATGCTGCAGAACAGAGTGAAACCAATTGAATGTATTCTCTTGTATTTCCATGTAAAACCCTTTTTCTATTAGACTCACATAATCAGCAAAAACCCTTAACAGGTCTAAATCCCTACATAAATACCATCCAGAATGACCGATTTCAACAAGAATGACCGATTTTGCAAGGCAGCAAAATGGAAAGACAACCTTGACTCGTTATTTTTCTCTTCTTAGAAATTTCTAAAGCACTTATAACACTTAAAATGGCAAAATATAAAGCTCTCAGAGCAGATGTGGAAAGTAAACCTTCTCTGCTCTCTCTGTGTCTCTCATTCCAGGTTTTGATAGTGAAAGATAGCAAAATGCAGTCAACTCCCTCTAGTGTTACTATGATTTAAACATTAAGCACATTTTTCTGAATAAAGCAACTGGCAGTGACCTCAAGCAATAGGATTCATTAGTTTATATAACAAGATGGTCCAAATATTGTTGAATTTGACAGCAAAAAATATATCTTTTGCTCTATAAAATTATTTTAATACTCCATTATCTTGCAATCTTATATTTTTCTGCTACTAGGATTATCAAAAAAAGAGAAAAAGCAAAAATAGAGTGGTCCATGGTCATTGGTACCACAAGATTTCACTGTGTTTCATGTTATATTGAGTTGTGCATAGAGTCCTACAGGACTTGGATCCCTCTGCTCATGTAATTCACTGTGATACAGTGGAAAGCGTTACATCCTTACATGTTCATATCACTGATATAAAAAAGAGAGAGGTACCTGCAAAGAAAGTTGTCAGACAGAGGCAGAAGAAAGAGTGCTGCACACTGCTTAAACCTTGGAACACCCTCTTCTCTGGGGTTTGCAAGAGGGACAGTATTCCTGCTCACTTATTCTTGCACAGCCAGAATTGTCCCAGAGATGCACGTTCCCCACACTGCCAGAGGATACAAGTCTTATCCATGCAGGACCTGGGATGCGCCTGTGAGAAGATCAAGGTCTTAGTGTCCAACCAAAGCCCTATATCTGCAAGATTGACTACTTCCCAATCCTTGCCAAGGCAAAAACTATAATCACTGGAAAGCACTTGGCCTAGGAGGTTTGTTAATAGCTGGCATTCTTTAGCAGAGATTTGGTAAAATGTTTTGCACATAAGCTTTTTCCCCACTTCTGCTGAGAAATTCCACCTAAAAAAAATTATAATATTTAAATATAGTAGAAATAACCCTGCTTTGAGCTTTTGTGTGTGCAGGAGCAAAGGAGATTATGGGAAGGAGTAGGAAGTAGTGCTCTTTTCTCAATTTGTAAAAAACTGGGGGAAGTTTTTTTTCCTCAGTTCACACTGATTTAATTTCATGACTATCCCAAACGGAAGTCTTCTGGTATTTAAACCTGTATCACTTGAAGCTGCCAATATGTGGCATCATTGAGAAAAGAGTCCTAAGGGTACTGTTGAATAACTCAGTTTCATGCCAGCAAAAACATTTCATTTAGGGAGTACCTATCTCTCCTATAAACTACTGGAAATATTGTTAGCTTTCCAAGTGGCAATTGTGGATATTACTGTAATCAGGATGCTTTAAGTGAAAACTTGGAATGAATGTATGCAAACATAGTTAGTCAGTGTCACTGAGGACAATCTGTTTGATTAGTCCCAAGTATTTAATGAAAATAATTTATTTCTGTCCACACATTACTGAATGTACATACCAATTGTAGGCTCTGTCATGGACTGGCAAACAAAATCAATTTTAATGATAAAGGACAGGGTATTCATTATTGTTCAATATAGCTAATCTTCTATCAGTGCTAGATTATACCCACAGCTCATCTTCAAGGGCCTTTTGAATCAAAGTTAGTGCAGCATAATTTCCAATCCATCTGAACTTCATGAGCTGCAAATAGTATGAATATCAATTATTCATTTCCCTATGAAATGTTCTTATAAAATAAAAAAAAAAAATAAAAATCCAAAGACTTCTTTTGCCACACAAAATAAAACATTAGGTCATTTTTATTGTTTCCTGCTTCAAAAATAGCAGGTGGCTGATAGAAAACTACAATGAGTTCCTTTTTGCTCATCCATCTGCAGCTCACAGTTTATCGTACAACTCTTATTTATTGGCATTGTATGTCAATGTCAAATATGTTTGCAGGCTATTTAAGCTTTTATTATGCTATGCTTCTATAGGATTAAAAAACAATCTTTGTTTTAACAATGTCTGTATGATTAGTTGATGTGCCAGCAGTAACACTGAGTAGCTTCACTATATGTCCCTAGGCTGTAACAGATGTTTTTGTCTTCTGGTTTCTTATAGTGTTTATCTAGCAAAAATTGAATATTACAAATATTGAAGTGTCACTGTTCATGTCTGCATTGTAACAATAAGGGTCTCTCGGCATTTCAACTTCACATCTTTGCTTGGTTTTAAAAAACATGGTAAATTTAAGGGGCTTTTTTCCTTTAGATATCAAACTAAAAAGGAAAGTTAGATTACAAAGATGGTCATATTATTTCAATCTAAGAATAGAATAGAATAGAATAGAATAGAATAGAATAGAATAGATATATTTCAGTTGGAAGGTACCTACAATGTTCTTCTAGTCCAACTGCCTGAACAGTTTAAAGCCTGACCAAGTTAAAGCATGTCATTATGGGCATTGTCCAAATGCCATCTAAACACTGACAGGTTTGGGGTATCGACCACCTCTCTGGGAAGCCTGTTGCAGACTACCCTCTTAGTAAAGAAATTATTCCTAATATCTAGTCTATACTATTTCCATGGAATATACACACAATTATTACTGTAAGGACTTCTAGCTGTATACAATATTAAAGGTTAACGGTGTTTGAGAAAGAAAGGTTCAGCTTTTTCCCTCTGTTTCATTTAAAGAAAAAGTCAGTGAAGCTCCTGTTTCCATTCAAGCCAATAAAAAAAGGAAAGTTTCTAAGGAATTTGAAAATTTCGTTTAGTATCTTTTGGGGTACACAAGAGAGAAATTTAAAGTTCCATCCCACATACTTTTTCTGTCTCCTGTCTTTCTGGTTAGATTTAATTCATTTTCTCTAGGTCAGATGCACTTAATAAATCACAGCCTAAGTTCTTCGAGTCAAAAACCCACACATTTATTCACATGTTTGTGAATAAATAGCACACATAAGAATATGATTATATGCCTTAGGTTTAAAGACACAAATACATATTTTCAGCATCCAAAAAAGAATTCTGCAAAAGAGTAGCAGTTATTATTCAAGGTATTGATTTTAATGAGAGCCAAAAGTCACAGTGTTTCTGAAAATCAGGACACTTATTTAGGTCATATGGATATTAGGCAACATTTTCAGAAATGGCTGTCTAAATTTAGGAACAGAAATTCATATTTAAGAATTAACTGCAGCACTTCATTTTTTTCAGAGCTATTAACCATTTGCTACTCCTTGTAACTATTTCTCGGTATCTGTAGGCCAAAATTTTTCATAAATGAATGAATAATTACAGTGATTTGCTTTTGGATGTCTAACTTCTGTGAGGTGTTCCAGATTTACCAAGAACAGGACTTAGACATTTCTAATCAGGCATATCTAAGTTGTAGCAGACTAAGCATGCAATCTTTCTAATCCCTTCCTAAAATCTTTGAAGTAAAGATCAGGATTTTTAAAATATTTTAGCATTACAGTTGTGATGTTTTTCCCTACGTTGTATGAATGATGACTTTGTTTCACACGTATTGCTTTCTGAAAAACTAAAGTAGGTGTATGGGAGCAGATGTGGGACAAGGGAGGTTGAGCTGGGAGCCAAGGGTGATGGCTCTTCCCAACACAGTGTCATCCCACAGCACCCAGCCAGAAGACCAGAGAGGGGACAGGGATGATGAACAGGGTTAGCCACAGAAAAGGGAGGTCCAAGGTGATGCCATGGAGGGCCAGTGTGGGGATGGGACATGGTCAGGCACAGGCATTGCTGTGACATGATGTCGACAGGGACAGCAACTCGACCCCATCTTTTACTGCACCATGCCAGGGCTTGCCTTGAGCACAGCCACCAACCCCTGGGTAGGGAGGAGAGGTTGTAGAACCTGTTGGTGCCCTCAGGGATCTATGAATAGCTTCATTGTACCCCACTTCAAAATTCTACTTGTTAGATATCTAAAATGGAACTAAGTGCCCCAGACTTTGCATAGTCAGTGAATGGAAAAAAACCCACCTCCATGGGGCAATACTGGTCTGTTTTAGATGCCTGTCTTTGAATAAGTCATGAAAACTATGATTTCCCTACCCAGATAAATGAAGAATGTTGGATAAATCTAACTTTTAGATACCTGGATCGTGAGTTGTTAATCCCTTCCCCTATTTGCTTGTAGTGGAAAATGGGGTTAATCAGATATTTCATATTGACATTTTCTTACTGTCATATGTGACAGCAGCTACACCTTCTCTCAAATCTTTTAAGAAAAAGTTATTTCTCCATCAAAACCAGCTTAGAATATCCCTTTAACCATTATCAAGAAGGTGCGACTAGCCTAACAATGTGGATTATTAATCCATAATTTTTTTCTTTTAACAAAACATGAAAATACAGTAAAATTTGGTGTTATGTGAATGTAAAAAATAATGACAGGCTGTAATTCAAATAAAATATAGTTACTAAAACCTTATGAGAAAAAAAATATAATTTGGCATATTTTTGTAACTTGACTGTTTTTCTGGTTTTTACAATGTCAGAATTTGAAAGAAGAAGAAAAAAAATGCCTGTTTTATTTTGATTATGTAAACTTTCTCAGATATGAACTTTGAAAGGTTCATCCTCATACTATTATGCATGCTTACTACCTCAGCACCAGAGAGACAGAAAGTAAATAAATGGAGCTTTTAGAAAGGGTATTAGGGTAGATAGTAAAAACTTCCTGTTCCAGCTGCTTTTTTAATGTCAGAATAATAAGAAAAGGCAGTTTACTGTAATACTAGTCTAACTCATGATCTAAACAATCAGATTTCCCTTTGAGTAGCAAGGTGCAGGGCTGATAACTAAATGAACTTCTATGCAAGGTGTCAAACTTGTCCCTGGGAAACTTTAGGGTTTCACTAAAGGTGAATTTGACCTGCAGGACTTTTCCAGCACCTGAGATTACAGTGATCAGCATTTCTATTATTAGATGATTGTGTCAGCACTGGAAGCACTATAGGTAATGTAGCCACAAGGCTAAAACAGACAATAAGGAAGGAAACTTCACAATTAACGAAGAACTAATTTAATGAAGGCTGTGAAAAGAAACAGTGATGCATGTTTAAAGGGCAGGGAGAAAAAGAGACTGCAAAGGGTCATTGCAGTCCTCTGTTCTTCGTATTTATCTCCTTGATGACTTATTTAATATATTCATTAACACAGATTGTTATGAGGCCTAACCTCATATTTAATATTAATATTTAATAGAATCATTGAATTGTTTAGGTTGGAAAAGACCTTTTAGATCATCAAGTACAACCATAAGCCTAACACTGCCAAGTCCACCATTAAACCATGTCCCTAAACACCACATCTACACATCTTTTAAATGGCTCCAGGGATGGTGACTCAACCTGGGCA
>JAOXNG010000001.1:203115015-203127094 GCA_028566535.1 Scolopax minor
GGCTTCAGCCCTCCCAGCATCTCCATGGCCTCCTCTGGCCCCATCCAACAGGTCCATCACTCCTTACAGATGGTCTGAAGGACAGAAACACAACGAGGGGTGGGAAGAAACCACAGTTGATCTGCAGACAGACGTGATCCAGCAGCTCCAGTCAACCACAGCCCACGGAACGCGGCTTTGAACGCCGGCTGCCATGCACGCTGATGCAAAGCTAATAATTATTATTTTTTTTTTAGCGAAAGAAAAATTGCTAAAAGTCAGGAAGCCACATAATGGATGCTGAGTCATTCTTGCTTAAAAAAAAATTTGAGATGCCAAAGAAAGCTGAGAAGAAATCAAAGAAGAAATCAAAGAAGAAATCAAAAAATGCAGATTATTTCTGCCTTTCCCTCTCATCGCCCCTGACCCACTCAAGCCATTCCGGCAGCAGGGGGTGCCCAAAGCCAGGGACCCCCTGTCCCCAGCCCTTGGTCACCCCAGTACCTGATAAAAAATCACTGGGAGCAAGAAGAGTTCAAGATGGGTGATTTCAGGTTGCAACAGAAGCAAAAATTTTAGTAGCTTCAAAGAGAAACACATAATTTCCTTTTTGCTCCGAGAGAGCAGGATAAATGTTTTGATAAATAAACTGATGAATGCCTTGATAAATAAATTGATAAATGCCTAAAACCCAATACAAACATTTTTCTAATTTAATTGTTCAGGCAAGACGAAAATAGAAGAGCGTTTGCCTCGAGGTTAGTCCAAGTCACCCCCAGAGCCATGAATTACACAATAAGGACTCCAATTACAATTAGAGAATCATAAAATCACAATAATGGAATAATGTAGGTTGGAAATGACCTCTGGAGCTCAACTCAGGTTCAATCACCCAAAGCAGCTCTAACTCAGGCTGGGTCACCCCTGATGGAGACCCCACCATCTCTCTGGGTCCCTCCAGAATTTGACCCCTCTTACAGTAATTTTCCCCCTACATCATGTCGGGTTCCCCATGTCACACCCTTGTGTGTTGGGCACCTCTAGGAAGTGTGTAGCTCCACCTCTGGGCACCACAACCACGATGGGGTGGCTGCAGACATTGGTCAGGTCTCTCCATGTCCTCTGCACCAGGATGAGCCAGCTCAGTCTCCCCAATCACCGTTGGGAGTCCCCAAAGAGGACACAGTGCTCCAGGCAGAGCATCTAAAGTCCCTGATGAAGAGGAGGACCATCTCTTTGGACCTGGTGGACCCCTTCCTGCCTCCCTCACCTACTAACACTCTGCCCATGGGCTACTTCTGTTTAAAAGACGTGTAGATGTGGAGCTGAGGGACATGGTTCAGTGGTGGACTTGGCAATGTTAACAGTATTACTTGGTGATCTAAAAGAACTTTTCCAATATAAATGATTCCGTGATACTGCTTGGATCACACAACCAACACCCTAAAAAAAGCTGTTGGCAGTGATCAGGAAGTGTTATGTGAGATTAGAGAAACTTTAAGTTTAAAGGAAGCTGTAATCACAGGAGATTTCAGCTACTCATCTATAAATTGCAGCCATATCTCACAGGGATGCAGAGGTAACTGTTTTGTATGCAACAAAAGACTCTTTGTAGAACAAAGCTATTTCAAACAACCGTTGGAATAATCTCCCCAGAGAAGTGGTGGATTCCCCAACATTGGACAATTTTAAAATTTGGCTGGAGAGGGTTCTGGGCCACCTTGTCTAGACTATGCTTTTGCCAAGAAAGGTTGGACCAGGTGACCCTTGAGGTCCCTTCCAACCTGGCTTTCTATGATTCTGTGTTTGGGAAAAAAAAAAAAAAAAGAAAAAAAAAACCACAAGAAAAGATAAATTTCTTCTGGAGTTGATTTTGAGTTGTGCACAGGACCTAGCTGACAGGTTACTTATGGAGAAGTCACACTGTAGCAGGTTTAGCGCAGTAGCCAGAGAGCAAAAAACCAATATGCCGCACATGGATATTTAAATCTTGAAGAGACGGAACTATATAAAAATGAGTCAAGGCAGAGAAGGGGTAGAGGACATAAGAGGGGCAGAGAGTAATCTAAAACATGAAGAATATTAAAAAGTAGTGCATTAGAAATGGTGGCAAAATGTGTCATAACACAAAATGAAAAGCAGTTCAAGAACTTGCATACCTCAATAGGACAGTAAAGGAGACTAGCAAATTGTCTGGTAATTAAGTAGTTGGAAGTTGGTTCAAATTAGGAGAACAGAAAAGCCCATAAAACACAGAAGGTTGAATGTGAAGAGGAAATACTGATAATTTAAAAGAACTCAAGTAGTGTTTTGCTCTCCTTAAACTACTGTACTCCTTCACCTACATTAAAAGTGGGAATCGGACCAGGGAACTGATACAGCTGATTGATGGTAAAGGTGTAAAAGCAGCACACAGGGAGAATAAGAGAATAACAGGGAAGCTCTGTGATTTTCTTGCATTGTTTTTTACTGTTGAAGAAGATGGGGAAATTTTGAGACCTGACACCATTTTTAGGAGATTGGTCAGAAGAGTGAGATGAATTTGAAGCCAATATACAGAAGTCTCAGCCCAAGCAGACAGATTAGATTTCAGTAAATCATTTGGACCAGATGGCATTAATGCACAAGTCTTGAAGGAGCTCAAATGTGAAATTGGAGAAGTGCTGGCCAAAGTGTGCAACGTGCCTTTACGGACAGCCAGGTGCATCAGCTGCCTCTGTGCCTCCTGGCTGGAGAGCATCTCTAGAGAGGATGGGAACTACCAACCAGTAGTTGGTACCACACCTCCACACCATGCAATGCGGTAGAGCCTATAATAAGGAATAAAATCACTGAGCACATGAACAAGGTCTGTTTTGGGGAAAAGAGAACAGGCTCTGCATAACTAAAGCCTGGTACTGAAATCTAAGGACACGGTAGCACCTCCTGAGACTGCTGCTGGAGACAGACACACAAGGGCACTTCTCATGTCCACTTTGATGGTGCTTGAGGAATTCACAGCTTCAGATATTTTTTCTGCAGTGTCTTACATTTTAGATGCTTCCCGTTCCATGATAACCCTGCTTTCCCTTTGCTTTTACATCACAAACAATTTCAAGGCTTTTCCATGCAAAGCATCTCTGCTAAAGCTTAATCCATGCTCAGACAAAATATTAGTTTTGATTGCGTTTACATTAATATGTCACCTCTAGATGCCCTTCAATTTGCTTTGGCTTATAAAAGGCAAATTGGCAGAGCAGCTTGTCCATAAAGGTAACTTAGACTTATGTGGCCTAGAGCATTCAGCTGTATAGGTTGTCACTCTTCCCCTTGCCAGACTCAACTTAGTTCTGTTCCTTCCTGTGAGAAGGAATTACAGAAAGCCTGCCTCTATAGGTATACAAAAAATTCTCTTTTGCCCAAATCACTTACATGCAGGATCCAGCTTCTTGAGTGCCAGTCCTTCTGTATTTTATCTTGAACTTCACAGGAACTCATTAAGCTCTGAAAAAATCCATTAGGCTACCTTGTCTCTTGGCCCCAAATGGGAGATGTACATTGACAGACAACATCCTATTACATCATTTCTTAGTAGTTGTTATGATCGTTATGCACAGCTATCAATGTGCAAAACCATACTTAATATCACTATAATATATTAAGGAAGTAGCAATAATATATCACATAAAGTAATTGCATAGCACATCTATAGTGCTGACAAATTTATTTAAGCAAATTAAGAATACTGCAGACGAGGTATTTTCCAGTGATCTTGGATTGAAATACTCACTGTTAGAAGTCTAATTTAAATTTTTATGATAAGATTATGATAACGATTGCAAACTCAGTACTAAAAGTATATAGCCCTAAAAGTCCATACAAGCACCAATTAGTCTATCCTGAGATTCTCTGAGCAAGAAAATGTGTTTACTGCGGAATATTTTATTAACGTGTCATTTACAAAAGGTACTTCCCCACAGGGTAGAGTTTTCCTCAGACTGGACTCTGAAGAATCCTGATGATGCCACAGTCTCCTTACTAATTGGATTCATGAGGTACAAAGAAACAATCTTGGTTATTATCTGTCACTTGGTTATGAAGACCCAGAAGTCTCAGCCTGAAGAAGCAATGGTCGTAGATTTCCCACTCTTGATTCCATCCAAATGACTAATTACCAGTCACTTCCCATTGGGAAGGGAAAAAATGCTGTTCTATTTTTATTTGCTAGCAATGCACCATATATTTAAGTAAATATTGATTTTCTAATCTCTAAGATAAAGTACCACAGAATGGCAATTTTGAAACGGTGGTAGCGCATATAGTACCACACGCTCCATTAACCTGTTCCTCCTCCCCTGTGCCAAGGTTTGTTGTCAGTTTGGGTAGCCCAGTTCCTGAATATTTGATTTTTTATTTTTGTCTGGCTCAACTCCAGACCCCAAATACTTCTTCACATCACATCTACCTGCCTTCTGTCATTCTTTGACATTGAGACAGCTCTTCCTCCTATCTTCATATAACCTTTTATGAAATTAAATAGTAATATTGGGCAGAAACAACATCTTGTTCTCATCTGTATCCTGCCTAGCTGTGTCAGTATAAACACATTCATGTTTTTTATGTGGCTCTCTTTATTTACAGAGACACATACAACCTATTAAGCAAGTTGTACTGACAGCAAATAAAGCCTGGTTCAAATATTGATAAATTCCTGTGAAAGTTAGTAAAAATGTTATAGTTTGAACATCCACCCAGAAATCATGGAATATTAAACATTTCCCCAGGTGGGAATCTTAAACCAACAACATCATATATCTGGGTCTAAGTATGAAACCAAAATGGTTTCATGGAGAGAAAACAGAAAACAAAATTAAATTGGAAAGTCAATAATTAGACAACAGAAACTCACTTCAATCCAGCCACCTCTTTTCTCTCGAGTCCTATAAAGTACTTTTTGACTGTATTTTCTCGTCGTTCTTAAAAGCGCTGTGACCATGGTAGGGTGAATAAAGGGCTCCATCTCTGCATTCAGCTATCAAAAAGTCATCAGAGCCAGAATCCTCTCCAGGAACTGTGGGCTAAGAGATCCCCAATCTGCTTTTCTGCAGAGAGTTGGAAAGGGAAACATCTGAACCTGTATTTGTAGGGCTGACTTTTAACATGCCCCAGCCTGGACATAGGTCTTGCTGGAAGCAGAAAGATGAAAGTAAAGCCAACACTGGCATATCAAAATCTTCTCTACTTGATGGACAAACATAAATAAGTTAAAGCAGCATTAGTAGAAAGACATTAGAACATAATGGTGACATTAGAACCTAATGATAACATTAGTCATTGAAAAAAAAAATAATCTCTTTATCTTGATAGATTTAGATTTTAACTTAAATCATCACTAATAGTATTGGTACTACATTTGGCCAAAGTCTTTACATTTGTATTATCTTCACAGAGATCAGGGACCACAGGTTTTTAGGGAAGCCTAGAAATGTGCAGACTCGTGCTCCAATTGAAATTCACTCTATTTGCTTTCAGCGGACTAAAGTTACTAAAAAAACCCACCTAACTTTAAAAAAAGTAAGACTAAGCAATGAGCTAAAAATTTTTCATGCCAAATCCTTCTCTTTCAGAACTGTGAACTTTTTCTTTTTTTTCTTTTTTTTTTTTTTGTCTGGCAGACTCTATGAAATGGTGTACCAGCCTAAGTCCCACAGAGAGAAAGTGATGTGCTCTAACGAAGTATGCTTTGGCACCATGAATTTCACTAGTGCACACGTGTAGACAACAGTCTCAATATACTTCAGCATGAATTATTTGTCCATCTAATACCACATTTTCCCCTTCTTTCTTTCCAGGTGTATCCCATTGTGACCACACACCTTATTTTTATTTTACTTAAATCCTGTAGAGCAAGAGGAAAAACACAAACATGAGATAGAACTATTTGACCTGTGTATGGGACATTTACAGTAAAAAATGATAGCTACCAAGATATGACAGCAAAAAAAAGAAATATCTTTGAAGGCTATAAATAAAAAACTTAGTCGAGCAGTTAAAGAAGTGACCAGTGCACTCCAGTGACTCTTTGGAGTCAGATCACGTATTTAAGGGTATCCCTTTCAACTTACCTGCCTACTTATCACCAGTTTATATTATGAAAGCTTGGGAAGAGCTTACACATAGCAATTAACATTGGGCCTGCCAATCAGTATAATAGAAAACATCCATGACTGGATAACATGGAAAAGAAGATACATGAGATCACTATTACCTCCTTTGGGACAAAAAAAGCAATGCAGATATAATGACATACAATTCCAACTACCAGAGAAGTGAAGAAAAAGTGGGTATCCAAAGCCTGAAGTCAATCTGAAAGAGTATGCAATTTCTTCTTTCTGAAATCTGTAGTCATAATGCAATAGAAAGAGCAATTTAATAAGAAAATTCACTAACTGTTTCTGCTCTGATGATTAGCTGCCTGCAGCCAACAATGTCTATTTAGTCAACAGTGCTGTTATCTGATGTGGATGTTATGCTTCAGAATTTAAAACCTGGTAAGGCAGAAAAAGTAGTTCAAGTTCATGCATTCATAGATAACTCTGAGAACCTATTCTGATTTCTGAAAAGCAGCAAACTCATTTCACCAGCAAAATTCATAAAAGCAATTGAGAATCAAGGTCTATATTATTATTCAACCAGCACTAACAAGGACATGTAAGTATGATATTACTATGGCTTAATGTAGCTATGTATCAGCTAGGTGGCAGCTGTACTGAAACACACAGGAGGTTTATTTTTTAATGATGCCATTGAATTTTTTTTCCTCATAATACCAGTAGCTTGGTTGTAAAAGGACAGAAGGTCTCAGATTTGACCAGGGTCAGGCTATGATAGACATAAAACAATAAGTCAAATCCTTGCCTGAAAGAGTTTTTAGCTTAATTAATGGAGAGAAAGATGCAGGAATGCAATGTGAATGCAAGTGAGTTAACAACTGAATCAATATAAGTTCACTTTGTAGCAAGGCAGGAGAAGGTGACAAGGACTGGTTGAGACTCGCTGGCCTGACAGGTGCTCCACAGCCAGTGAACACTACCAGCTGTCTGCCATTGCCCACATGTAAATCCAGCTCAGCTCCTCTGCCACAGGGACAGGCACAAGCATAAAGCTGCCTGCTTTCAGCAAGAGAAAGGGAAGTGGCATGGACTCTACAGGTTCTCAAGTAAACCCTTATCTAAGCAAAATAGAGCACCCTCAACTTCTGAGATGAGCATTGTCAGCCAAATGGAAAAAAAGCACTATTGTGCTGGTTTTCACAGAAAATGAAAGGATTGTAAATTTTATAACTCTAATGATTTTTAGATTAAAAATTAAATGATACAAGAAGCAGAAAATATTAAAAATCCATGTGGAGACCATTTGTTTGGATAGCTGGTAGATATCTAGACTCTGTGGAGTTTCAGTGATAAAGTTTATATCCTAGAGGTACCATTGATCTCTCTGTCACTATGTTATTAAAGAGTTGTAATGCAGTAATCATGTTACAGCAGCTAGGAGGCAAAGTGGCATCTCATGTGTATAAGGAGTTTCTGAATATACTTGATCATATAGTCGGCTCATAATCTATTCTATTCCCTGCTTGGTCTTATTAAATTCAGTGGGAAAGATGTGGAGATGCCAGGTGTGAGTGAATAAAGGCTGATCTGGTAACCTTCACTGTGCATCTGGGAGAGATATAGATAAACCAATGTGAAAAGAAAGAAAGTCACAACGTCTACTGGAGGAATCTAACTTAAGTATTTATACAGGTGTGTGAAATGAAGTGTCATTTCTCCTTTAGCTTGACAGCATGGGGCTGAGGGATTCATCTTTGTTCTCTGCAAGAGGTCTCGCACCTCTTCTATCTTTCACGCCAAGATGAAAAATGTTGGCAACTTGGCAATTGCTAACTGTCCTGATCAGACAGGGTCCCCTGAGGTGTACCTTCTGGATACCAGAAGACACCCACTAAGCATGTACTTGGTATCATCCAGATCATCAAGGTCACAAGAGTTAAAACACTGCTAGTCCTTCCCATAGTGAGTTTCCGATACCTGCTAGAGGTTGCTCAGTACAAACTGCTTGATGTTGTCTCCAATGAGTTGTGCTCCATCCTGCTCCTTCTCCCCATCCTGAGAGCCCTGTCGTCTCTGTACTGTGCTGCCATCACCACTAGCTCTTCCTGCCCACACCAGCACCACCCGTATTCAGCCTTGGACCTCCTTCTCCATCTCACAGGAGCTCTCCAAAGTCATGAAGGAAGCAAGGAAAAGTATTAGAAGGGTAGCACAGCACACCATGTACAACCTTAGTTTGTAATGAAAGGACAGTCCATATTTATCTGGAACCTAAGCTAAGGGCTTAGGTAAACCATTAGGACATGGTTTACTTCTAAATAGTGAAGTGTAGAAGACATGGATCTACTTGTGCTAGCTGGTCGGTCACAGGGGAATGTGGGTTTCCACACATTCAAGTCAGTAGATACTAGCATACAGCTCACACATATATGAGTTGGCAAAGGACAGCTGCCATTATATAAAATAAAGTAGCTGCCATGTTTTAGTCTTAGCCTTTAAGTACTCCAGTTATCAGTATCATTTTAGTAAGACAAAAACCTGTAGTAATCACTTGTTGAAATTAATGTATGTCCTTACATCAAACTCACTTATACAGATCAGTCTGAAAGGTGCTAGCCTCCCGTCGGCTTTCTGATTAGAGATATTTACCACTGTAGCCTGAGTGATAAATTTTGTTTAAAGTTTCATTAAGTACTTAATTCTAACAATGATAGATGACCACTTTTAATAGCTAGAGAAAAAAAAATGCTTTGATCCCAAGTAATTCAAATATAGGAGATATTGTCTTCATCACAGCATATTTCTGGGAGGATTCAGAGTTGAGCTGTGGACACACGTGCTGTAGTGCTTCTACAGCCAGCTTTGCCTCAAAGTTATATGGTATCCTAAATAAATCAAACCTTATTTTTCCATCCACTTTTCAGTTACCATACAGAATAACTAGTGACACAAGGCTTTTCACAAATGTTTCTTGATATCCCTAGTGTTTTTTGCATTGAAGATGCTACCAAAATGTCTTCCTTTTATTATTTTGTTCTTATATTTGTGCATTCATTCATTTCTTATCTGTGCATCTGTACTATGTCATGTGTGCATTTTTCCTGCTGAGGCCAAATTCTTCTTATGATCCCTTTTAAAGTAATTGGTTTCTGCCTGGTAGAGGTCAGGGAACATTTGAAGTATGTAATGTGAAGACAGAGATTACTAATTAAAATAAATATCAAACAGATATAAATATTAAAATTAATTAATATTTTTTCCTTATTTTATATAATACTCAATACATATTTACCATATAATGAAAAATATAAAG
Source organism: Scolopax minor (assembly GCA_028566535.1). Classification (NCBI taxonomy): domain Eukaryota; kingdom Metazoa; phylum Chordata; class Aves; order Charadriiformes; family Scolopacidae; genus Scolopax; species Scolopax minor. The sequence goes on from JAOXNG010000001.1 coordinate 203,124,400, forward strand.
GGATGCATTAAGAAAATGTGGGGAGAATGCAAGAATGTCAAACCCCAAAACCTGCCCAAGAGATTGTTCATCAGGGACAGCGACCCATCCAAGTTTCCAAGCTCATTCATTTGTGGTAACTCATCCCCAAACTCTGCTTGTGTCCCAAAATGTGAATACAATAATACAAAAAGGAAAAAACAAAACATCAAAAAAATGTGAGAGTAATACTCCACAACTAGACTGGAGTTGCTAGAGAGCTATTTCATTTTCAGTAGACCAGGCTTTTTCAGAATAGAGAAATAATCTATACAGTTTTACTTGTCATTGAGAGACTGAACTTCATTCTGCTGAGACAGAGGTAAGTGTCAATAAATGAAGAGAGGTTCTTAGCACCATTCATTCCCTGTCAGCTGAACTTAGACTTTATATGAGTACATCTACAATAAATGTATCCCTGAAGAATGCAGAATAATTACAAGCAAAACACAAAGTATAGAAAGAAGAATGAATATCTGTATTTAAATAGAATTCTGATGTCTACCAAGCAAAACTGTTCTTGCAAGGTCATATTGGAGCCCTGGGGAAAAAGTAAAATTACTTGCTGGGTCTAAGTTAGGCAATAGTTAGCAAGGACCATGTTGTCTTGTCCTGCTAAAAAGCGACACCAGTAGCCAACAAATTAAGATTAAAACAATTGAACACCTTGTTTAGTAATTAGCTGACAGTAAGCATCAAACTCACCCTTTAGCAAGAACAAAACCCTAATACATAATATATCCCTTCCTAATAGTGAAGGTCAATGAGAACTTTGCCATTAACTTCAGTCAGGAAGAAAGCTCAGTCTCCTTCACTACCCTGCTTAAACCAATTTCCCTTTGGCTCCCCTCGCTAGACCTTGCTTTAGCCAAGCTCCTGCCTGTCCACTTCTGCTGCCACTATGGTCTCAAGCCCCTCTGATCTGGTGCTCTGCAGTATCTTCTTTTGCAACCTCCTTTCCCTGCTTGCCCTAAGCGATGCCCATCACCGTCTTTTGCCAGTCCTTTCTGCACTCTGAGCTGCCAGCGTGGTACCTCACAGATGAAAATCATTGTAGAATGATTCAGCCAGCACATTTCCTTCAACTACCTGCAACAGCTGGATGCTAAAAGGGACCCAAACAAACCTGCTGAAAATGCAGATCTCTAAGTCACATTAGATGTGGGATGTAATGGAGCATGGTGGCTTAGGGGCTCATAAATAACCCCTATACCACCTCACCACTGCATTTTGGTTCCACAACCCAGAAACCTATTAAAGCTAAGTAATTATCACCACACCTCCCCAGGAAGCATTCTCCACAAAATGGCCCTCAGACAGATTAATGCTTCCTTTTTCTGCAATAAAGTCTTGATTTTCAATTTTTGGTACAATTAAGGAGCACTGTAAAACATTTTTATTATCTTTTTGTTCAGACTGAAAGACAATTATTGCACTGTTTGTATATGCAGCAACCTATTCAAGTATTAGTCATTTTCCTTGTTATTAGCTTCTGCTTTAAATTGCATGATAAAGAATTATGGCCACATTTGTGATCCCACAGTGTTTGTTTTCATTTTTTATGGCATGGCAACACAAATGAAAAGAGACAGCTATTGGCCTGGGGAGGAGGACATGTGGTCTCAACGGGAAGGCTGCAATGACAGGTATGAACACTCGTTAAAGAGGTAGGGTGAGAGGACATTGATTTTCCAAATAAAAATGCTATTTTTATCCTTCCAAAGATATCCTCCTGTAATTATCTGGTGCCGTGTTCATTCTATATGTGTTAATTGGAACAAGTTTTCATTTGCACAGGCGGCAGCTCAGGATATCCACCCGCACTGTAACATCACCAAGTTACACAAAGAAGAGATTATGCTGCACAGCATCTGCCCTTCACAGGGATGCAACTTTGTGTACCAACAGCCAGAGGTGGCCGAGCAGCAGACGAGACTACCACTGGGGTCCCAAATTGCTGAGGACAGATTTGTGAACACAACAACCAGGGCTATGTCTATTCTGGTAAATGAAATGGGCCAGGGACCACTCTCCAGCCTGGAGGCCAACTGGCATAGCACAACTCTCATCTTTTTGGGTAAACTCTCTTATCTTCCAAAACAGAGTGGCTGCATTCAGGCTGTTTACGGGGCACCGTCCCTTGGCTTGCATTGCCCCCCCAGCCTTGCCTGAGTGTTTTCTTGGAAAGCGCTAGTTGCAGCAAGCCAGAGCTCTGCTAACACTGGGCTAACAACTTAACAGTGAAGCTGAGCACACACACCCCTGCACGTGCCCATGGCCTGACACTGCTTAGTTTACAGGTACAGGCATAACCATGGAAACTGCTCTGAATGTTTCTGCAGAAGAGGCTTATGGATGGAGAATAAATCCAGCACCGTAGATTTGCAATGTGAAGTGCACTTACAGAGCTCTGCAAGAATTTGATGGATTGTAGCTGCAAAGTGCTGCTTGGCTGTGAAAAAGGGTTATTTCTGTACTACTCTATCATCAACATAGTTTTTAGAAATTATATGTCTTTTTATGTACTGGGTACAGGGATATAATTGCTTAATGGTGACTAAGAAATTAAGATATCTCTCAAGAAATAGTATAGTACAGTGGCCTTATAAGGACTGAACAGCCTCACAATTAGGAAGTCAACATGTTGTAGTGGCCATGTTTCCACTCAATCAGAATA
>JAOXNG010000001.1:203136514-203148683 GCA_028566535.1 Scolopax minor
TATGGATGTCAAAGCGAGAATAGCAGCCTCTGAAGTAACAAAGCAAATTATGTGGCATCCACCTCAATATTGTGAAGAAACAGTCTCCAGGAGCACACTCCTCTCACATCAGGCTTTCTTAAGGATTATGTTTTATTTTCCCCAAAAAAATTTCAGGGTGACCAAAGCAAAAGATGAAGGAAGAAGGCAGAAGCAGAAGGACCCATAGGTTCTGGGTTTCCAGACATACAGGTCTCTGCAGGCCTCTGCAGTGAGTTCTAGGACTGCAACTTCTTTCCTTTTACTGTCATTTCACTATTTTATCATCACTTTTCCCTCCATCTTCTCTTACAGTGATATTTTTAAAGAAACACAGCCTGGAAATGTAAAATTTCTGTGAAGGTTTTTTTTTTTTTCATGTTTTCTTATGTGTCTATACAATCATATTGTTCCCCTCTGTATCTTCTTCATCCCTTTAGAGTTTTCCAGGACAGTCCTGGGAGACACTGTTGGGTTGTCCTGTGCAAATTTTTTTTAAAACAGAAATATTGCAATGTTCTGTAAAACAGAAAAGTTCAAAAACCCCATTTAGGAAAGCAGGAAATATAGAACACAAGCCTCTCATTAGATCTACAACAGTTCTCAGGACTTTATGACCCATTGAGAATGAAACCAACCGTGTTTTGTTTTGTTTTTCTTTTATATGGGATTTCTGGTCTTTCCCTGCTTACCTCAGGGGAAATTTGTGTCAGAATATTAATTTGAGCCCATCTCTCCCTGAGACTTGTTTCTCCCTGAACCACTGCCCTTTAGTAACATATGCTGTTCAGCACAAGGAAGAGGTTTGCATCTACATTGCCATTCATCCCCCTGCATTACAGTTCTGTGTTCTTCCAGATAAAAATGAAACATTTAGCAGCAGAGACTAATTTTTTTTCTATAAGTTTTACCAGTCATATGCATTTTTAGTAATTAAAAATCGCTGTATTTTTTACCATATATACCTTAGACAATATGAGATCACTTTGTTGTAACCAAAGACCCCACCCAGATTATTACATGATAAAAACAGGTTTCAGACAAATACAATTCAAACTAGTCAAGCTTAAATAAAACATCCTAGCACAAACTGTCAAATTTGTTCATAGTAATTTTTCTGTGTATTATTCAGGATATAATGCAATAAAAATTGTATAAAGCCAAAATATGATAGCTAGGGTGATGCAACAGTTTTGTATCACCTAAGCATGTATTATACCTAAATGCAAACAATTTTCTGTAGGAAAACTTCATTTTTTAGGGCAGTTATAAGTCTCCAGGCTTTCATTCAGAATGAGTGTTAAGGACCATATCCCAGTAAATATCTGAATAAATAAGCAGAACTAGCACTGAAATATGAATATTATTCAGTCCAATTTCCTTTGATTTTGACAGAACCAATTTTGAAAGTCACAAAGTAGATCGCAGTGGTGTGTCACCTGATTGCATCTAATATAAATCCAGATAAAAGGTTGTATCATTTTTAATATATCAACTTACTTAGAATGCTTTTGGGCTGCTGACACATCAGCTGGATTGCAGTGATCAATAAAAGTAAAGAAAATGCTGAGATATTAGAATCTTTATAATTCCCCTAGTCAATTTTTCACACAGTACTTAGTACCCGAGCTTTATGTCTAAACTTGCCACGCTAAAAATGTAATTCATATGATAATGAAATGTCAAATAAGTCTTGAGCTAGAGATCTAGATATTTAAGGTATCTAATTTCATTAGGAAGCCACTTCTTAAAGATATAAGAAATGATCAGATGCTCTACTCATCTTCTGTCAACATTCAAATAGAAGTGTATTTGTTTTACTAGAATTTAGCTTCCTTGTAATAAATCACATGCCAAGAGCACTAACATCTAATTACTGATTACAGTTATACAGTATATTATTCCATAATGAAGATGAAACCTATTAGATCAGACAGTTCACTGCAAGTTCAGATGCTGCAGAACATCAGTGACAGGATGCCTGGAAGGAGGAAAAAAAGTCCTGCTTTGCAGTTGTTAAACTTGTTGATTTGATGCCCTTCAAGAACTGGACTGATTTGTAACAGGCAATTTGTCTAATACACCTTTGTTTTTAACCTGGAATGTGAACTGTGTTGTAACTATCACATATTGCCAGAGGGAAAATTGGGCCCTCTGTACACCAGGATGGTAAATCAAATGAAAAAGACATATATCTCTAGATGCAGGAAACACTTCATTGAATTTTATTCCAACTTAAGCAATTTAATTTTAATTATTATAGCCAATGGAGAAAAAAAAAAAATGGATGGGGTAGTTTTGTTCAACATTAAAAAGGTGCTGGTTCAGAATGCAACCCTGTGATGCTTTAGTTTCCAACACAGAATCCATAAAAATATTTCACAACCATGCAGCAACTACAAAAATTTAGCATTATGACAAATACTGCAACAAAAATGTAAGTTCAGCGACACCTAAAGCAACAGAAAGAAGCATCAACACATCCAGAGAACTGTAACCAGATACTTGCAGCTTACAGGCATCCCCTCAGCTATTAATAGTCACAATGATAACACAAACTGAGATATAGTTTCAATCCAAAGAAGTTGAAACTGTAAGTAAAGGAAAGTCTTATACTTAAGTATGCCAGTGTGGGAACCTGCTTAGATTTCCACCTTATCATGGGAAGGTATAGGAATTACTGAGCCGAGTTTGCATTGACATCCAAGGCTGCAACCAGGGCAGAACTGATGGGTCCTAAATGGAAACACAACCAGAATATTCCTGGCAATTGAGTGGACTTCTTGTAGCATCACATCCAGTAGTTTCACTGGATGTTCTCCAATACACATTTCTTTGAATTCCTGCAAGTTGACATCATTCTTGTAATCACAGTGTCCTTTTAATGCCAAAGTCCCAGAACATTTCAGAGAAATAGCTGATGAGCAATTATAACGCCTGAGCTCAGGGTATCTGCTGCAGTGCTATGAGCTGGTGTCACAACCTGTGGTACTATACATCATTTTTATAGTCACATCCAAGCCACCACATAGTGGGAGGCGTCCCTACCCATGGCAGGGGGTTGGAACTCGATGATCTTTAAGGTCCCTTCCAACCCAAATGATTCTATGATTCATTACCTACATTTTTCCAACAAGTGGAATATTCAAAGTAGAGCCCCAAATTTTAGCTGGCCACCTTCTCTTGTGTTGGACTCTGGTGCCCTTGTGAGATGGTGCATTTTCAGGTCCTACACAATGCTTCAGAAAACACATATCCTCTTAAAAATCTGATTGAAAAACACACAAACCTTTCTGTCCCCCAAAACCAACTGAATTACCATAGCATAATGCCTTTTCTTAGGCTAAAATATTTTCATTGCAAACACATAGATTATGATGGCAATGGTTACCACCATATAATCTAATTTTAGCATCAACAAATCAATGTGGACATTATAAAATGAAATAGTCACTCTTCTGCCTCATTTATTAACTGTTTTTGCTAACAGTGATGACAGAGAGAGATTTCTGCTTTTCATATCAAAATAGAGTTTGCATTACTGCTGGTGAGAAAAGTCATTCTTTCACCTGGAAGATAGTTTGACTGCATAACAACTAAACACAAGAAACAGAAAGATCTGAATAGCTTAGAACATTTAGAGTAATTAGGATTCTTTCATCTAGAAGACTCATTGTTTACCCCTAGCAAACAGAAGGAATTATTGATCCTTCATTCACTTTTCAGCTAATTAGATATCATTGCTCATCTTCTTTCTGATATGACACTCTTTCTTCTGATTTATTGTATGCCTACCCTAATTAGCATGGACAAAAAAGCATAGAAACAATCAACACTCACACTAAGAAATTTTCAGCCCAACCTGGTGGACGATAGGCATCTCCCTGGTACATCCTGTAAAATATACAGACCTGTTGCTACAAAGTGCTTGGCATTACAGAAATTGGCTCAAGGTCCATGTCCTATTGTCTGCTCCCATCAGGGTTAATACCAACTACAGAGACAGGAAAGGAAAAAAAAAAAAAGGAATAAAAAAAAAGCAGCAAGTCTTGATTATTGCACCTTGTTCCAATTGTGTATGGATCAAAGGGGATAAACATTCAGGCTGTAACACCATTTGTTCACAAGCAGTATAAACACTACTGATAAAGCACCGTCTGATCTCCAGCGTTCCATCTGCCAGCTGCAAGAACGAAAAAGGGAGAGCAATTAAGAATATTAATCAGGGCTTGAAGTGCTGCATGATTCATGATTCACATGAAGAAAGACCAAGATATATCAAAAGATAATGTGTTTACTTAAAATAAAATAGAAGCATGATTTCTTTAGTCCTGCATATTTAATGGAGTACTTTTTTTTTCCCTGACTGCACTGAACTTTCTACCAAATCTCTTGCTCTCACTTTGAATAGTCAAGCACTTAGCTCAATCTATCTCAGCCTAATTCAAGCTTCTGATTACTGATTATTTAGAAGCACTGAGTTAACATTAGAGTATCAGCAGTTAGATTATTTCCCTGGTGATCTTAATTCTGGTATTTAATAATGTCATTTCATCCGTTCCAATTAGACTTTTGTGCTAACAGGGGAAAAAAAGGCAAAAGTTTTTTTTAAATTTCTGTGTAAACTTACAGAGATCATTGCTGTAATAATTCCCATAATTATTTGGGAATATTGGCAAAACCACCCTACGAGTCTTATTGAGAAAGATATCTTTTCTGTAAGAGGTAAGGTACCACTATGCAGAATTGTAGCTTCTGCTGAGGAGTTATCTCCCTGTGGATAGGTGAATGACAACACTGTAAAGATATTTAACATTCCTAAAGATGTAGATTGGTGCCTACTGGGATTTCATATCTCCATCGGACACCTATGCAAACAGAAATTACAGTTTAAAATGTAAATAAATAAAACATCTGTTCCGATACCCTCCTGAGAAAACAGCCTTTTGTGTGTACAGAAGCCTCAGAGGCAATCTAATACAACGCAGACAATCTTTTTTACTGTCACTTGCCAAGATATGTGGTTTTCTTAATGTAACAGACATTTGAGACACAACAGACAGTGCAAAGCATGGCTCTTCTGCACACATGAACCATGTGTCTAAGCTGAGGAAAGAAAGGTCCAGTGCAGTCTGTCCCAGCCAGAAGTTTGGCTCCAGGTCCTCACAAGTCCTCACGAACATCAGGGAATCGGAAGAAAAGACTCCACCATGGAGACTGACCCCATGAGACTCATGGAGGTTATTTACCACACCTCAGAAAGTTGTCCTGCTTATAAAGCTGCCATATCCAAAGCTGGGGAAGTAAAAGCTAGCCCAAACTCACTAGGGTACTTAACACAGCTGTTCCAGCAGTTGCAAACACTTAAAAATTAAAATCAGATTCCTGAGTTGAAGGGCTACAATGTTTTGATTCATTCTCTTCTCCAGAGATAAGCAAGACTCAAGATTTTAAAGCATCAGGTATTTAAGGATGTGTCAGTCTACAGAGTAAGAATGAAAAAAAATATTTTATGCATTTATAAGGTAGTGGGTTTTGGTGGTTTTTTTTTCCCTGGATTTTAGGTCATGCAGCAGCTTGCACCTGACAAGAAAAATTAAGACCATGTTGTGTGTAATTTTCACTTAAAAAAAGGTCATTTCCTAGCTTTGAAGTAGGCAAAAAGGAGCATTTATGAAGTTAAAGAATCTTAGAAGAGAGGCCTTGTAAAAAGATTAACCTGTTAGAAGAGGATGATATGATATGCTATCAAGTTCTGCAGTAGAAGCTTGATAACCTCAGGCTGTGTTTGAAACCATCCAAAAAGGGGCTTGACATGATTTGAAACCATTTAAAGAAGGTCTGCATGCCATCTTTTGCAATAAAACAAGGACCTTGGCACTTGATGTCCTCTGTCATTAAAGGTCGAAGCATAACATTAAGCAGGTTGAAACCAGATGGCACTCTAAAATTGAATATGTAGATGGAAGAAAAAAGTAAGGATATCAGGAGAAAAGAACATGGTAAAACTTTTGTTTGCAGACTCTGTGCCAGGGGAAAGATGATACAGAGGGTACCACATGTATCTATCTATATGTGCCATCTTCACAAACAATCAAAGCTATTTCCAAGAATGATAAAGTTTAATCCTACAACATGCAAAATCAGCTGGGTATACTGACTGCCTTATTCCAGTTTTCTTCTTAGGAGGTGTTGAGCACCCAGATGGCCTCTTCTTTGCTCAAAGAAAGGAAACCTACATCAAATAGATGCATTTCTCTTTTTATTGAAATAAACATAGTACAAAACAACCCTTTAGGAAAGTTCAATAAAGACTGAACAAGTAGCAAATTTGATGGTAAAATTCCTCTGTAATTCCTCTAGTAAAATTCCTTTCAGAGAGCTGGGGCTCTCTGAAAATAAACCATTGCTTTTAAATTCTGTAGTCACATTTTGTTTACTGCACTTCCTGCCACTGCCTTCCTCATAGCCTTCAAATAAGGTCTGTATTAATGCCTTCTTCAATCACAGTAGAAGATCTCAACAAGTAAATCATTGCATGGGCTCAACGAGAAACTGTGTCCAAGTGGATGCTGCTCATCTTCTGCCCTTCAACAGACAGAAACTTCCCTCCCCAGCACCTACTAATAATTTAAAACCTTAGGGGTGACTATGCCAAAGCAAAAATCCTGACCAACTAATGATTTAGAACAAACTTCTGTTCTGAAATACCTGGAGGTCACCTCAGAGAAACTTCACTCCCTGTCCCACAGGGTGATCATCTGAGCTTGAAGACATGGATTGAGGAGATAATTTCTGTTTATGCCAAATTGTCTAGAGCAGGTAATGAAGAACATCTTGTACTGTGCAAAATCAGGAGGAGGCTGTCTGCCATGTAAATTTTGACAACAAGTTCTCCAGTTCAGAAACTCCCATATAATATATGGTATTTCTCAAAGTGAATTCTCCATTTCTATACACAGAGTAACTCTGCAATAATGCAGTAAATGAAAGCAAAATCTGCCTTGATTATTGATCACAGAACAATGGCAACAAACTCCCATTTAGGAATTCAATCTCAGTAGGTCTTTATATTTTGAATGTCTTTATTTTCTTTTACGTGCAACTGTTTGGATTTTCTTCTTAAACAGGCCATAGAAGTACAAGAGGATACAGATCTAACAAGCTTCAATTGTAGGAGAATGTCCTGACTTCCCAGCTGTAGACAGGGGCCTTAATGGCAGTTTGAGATAGAAAGGATTTCTTATGCCATTATCAAGATCTTCTCTGGCAGCAGCTTTCATAGCACTGTCAGATTACAGTCCTCCTCATTAACTGTCAGCCGCTATCTGTTTTTCAGTAGGGGAGAAGAGAAGGAGGGAATAATAATCCTCATATATACTGGATGGCCTCTAGGAGAGAAATGTCACTTAATGACATTTGCACAGCAGATAATGCCAGGCAAAATAAAGGGCAGGGGGGGTTTTTTCTTTTTCTTTTTTTTTATCCAGATCTCCTAGAAGAAATGTTTGTTACCGTTCTCTCTCAAATTGGCATTGCAAGTGACTTGGAGGTTTTATGTCAGAAATTACTCATAGATCACTGGAAGGATTACAGAGCCCCGTTTGCAGTCTCAAGAACACTAGAATATCTTCCTTTGCACTTTTTGATGGACAGAAGCTTCCTTTCATCCTCAGGCACCGGACAAATTAAAAGACAATCCTGGTCCCTGTGTTTTATTTCTGATTACTGTGCACAAGCTCACTCTCATCTGTGTCAGACTGTGCTATTACTGCACCTCAGCTCCTTTTCTCTAGATGAAGAGGGAAAAAAGAGAACTGTCTAAAGGGTGGTGTTTTTTAGGAGACTTTCCTTTCTCTGAAGAAAGTTATTATGAGCCCTGGATGGCAAACCTTTGAATTCAGTGTATCCTTTGTACTCTGGCAGAAGCACAAGCTACTCCAATCATCCAGGAACAGACCTGATTTGGTAGGTTTCCTTCCAGATTTTATTTCCACCATAGAATTCTTGTGTTTGTTTCTCTGTCTCAGAAAGTGCCTGGAAATACTGAATTAAAATTTAAAGATAATTAGAAAAGATCAGGAGCAAATTTAACAGAATCATCTTTAAAACAGTACATGGACATAATTTATCTTTTTTCATAATTTATCTTTTAATAAAAGATATAAGAATATGCACATAATTTATCTTTTTTTTACCAATTATCTTATTTCTTAGGATAGCTGAAAAGTCCTCCCTACTCCTCACATGGACAGCAGAATTATTCAGGGAAAAGGTATGCAAAGGCCACAGCCAACATCGTGGCTTTCTAAAGTCACCTTCACTGATTTCACCCAGCCTTGCAGTAGAGACAAAGTAGACAGCTGGGGAAGATAACAGCAGCAGAGCTTAAGGAGGTTCCAGCAAAAGATACAAGGCATAAAGTTAGACAAACGATCACCCTCAGTAGCAAATTCTGTGCTGCATCTATCTTCATAGTTCTCAGAAGTAAAGTAACTCATAATACGCCTCATATGGTCTGACAAAACCTTGTTGTTTTGCACATAGAGTCTGGTTGTCATATGTATGGGAGCTTTTTGCTTTGTCTGTATTCAAAGATTTGCAGCACGCTTTGCAAAAAAAAAGATGTTGTTATATTTCTTGACAAGCCAGGCCTTAAATGTAAGTTCTTTTAGTCAACAGTTGCAACATGATAGGAAATATATTTTTATCCTTTTTCTTTTCTTATCTTGGACAGCATTTGTTCTTCTTTTTCCTCAGCTGTTGTCTGCAGCATCTTTTTCAGTCCATGTTTTGATCTCCATGTGAAATCTGCCCAAGACAGGCATGCTCGCAAATCACAGCAGAAATTGACTGTGTCCTTGCAAGAGCAAAAGAGGACATGAGCTACATCATTGACATTTCTTATAGTCGACTTCACACACTTCCTTGGCTCCCCTCATGGATGCATACAAGTCTAGGCTATGCCATAGGAAGCCTAACCATGGTTACATACTGAATCAGGACATAAAAGCCTGTCATGACAATTTGCAAGTTTGAAGAAAATTTCTTAAATTACTAAGAAATATACTTCTACTAAGGGGAGTTAAAAAAAAAAAACAAAACCAAACACAAACCAACACAATATCTTCAGTCTTAGATTGCATGGGAAAATAGCCAAATGGACCTTAAACTGAAAGGAAAAAAAAAAAAGAAAAGGAAAATAAAGATCAAGTCACATTGAGCACATTGAGATATTCACCTTGTTGCTAATTACATTGCCAATTACCCACATATTACATTGCAAATGTGCTCAAAGAAAAAGAGAGAGACAAATGGGAAGTCCAGCAGACAATCAAGAACCTTGACTATGACAACCAAAACCAATACCAGATGTGCTTGGTGATATCACGTCACGCTCCTGTTGCTGGACCAACCTAAAGACCTTGGGGAGACGGTTATGAACACAGGGATTAAAGACAGCCATGGAGGTGGCTCATCCACGAAGGACCAAGGAAGCACACCATGGTGCTTGGTCCCAGACAGTATAGGCAACAGCTGACCTGAGGATTTTGCCAAAGGGCTGATGGCCCACACCAAGAGCATGTGAGAAGTCTGGCAGCTCATCAGCTGAAACAGACCTGACCTTGGAGTTAATTATGTAAAGAAATAGCTATCATCATGGTTTTCAGTTAGTTCTGTGTATCTGTTTCTAAACTTAATAACTCCATTGTAAATACTGTTGTAATACATTCTGACCATGCTTGTACTTCCATATTTCTCTGTTGTTGAAAGCAATTGCCCATTAACCGGTAAACAACAAAGCATTAAATTCCTTCTCCTAGCAGTCTTTGAAAATAGTCCTGTGCCTTTCTCTGGAACTTTATGCATAAGTTTCATGGGTACCCCAAGGGAAGGGAAGGACTTTCTCCCTCAGCAGCATGAGTTGGGGTATGTAACACCAGGTGTCAGTTAGAAAGGCATGTTTTCCAGTGACAAATATTAGCCAGAGACAGGCAAAAGGAAAATAGGAACTTTGTGGAACCTTAAGGCCTCCTGCAAGTTTGCAACAGTTATCTGAATCATCATTTTTCTTCCCTTCAGCTGCATGGAGAATGTGATTTATTAATATTAATATACTACCCTTGATAGTGGCAAGACCAGCCCCCAGTAATGCACACAGGCAGGAAGAGGCCCTCACTTGGACAACATTTATATAATACAGCATGGGAAATGATGCTCTGGACCATAAATAGACTCTTAATTGCCATAAGCCTGAAGGGATGTGAGGGAAAATTCCTTGAACTCCCTCCAATCAAGATACTATAGTGAGTTCATCACAGATTCATGCCTTGAGAAAACAGAAACTTAGCACCTTTGACCACTGGCCATCTTCTGGAAAAACCTGGAGACCCTGAGGAGTCTAAAATACATCAAACTTAGGAGCAATTCTGAGCATACCAGAAGACAGATTTATTTGTCAGAGTACGTTTTAGAATCTTTAAAATTTAAACTGCACCTTTTTCAACAGTAGCTGTAAGATGAGAAACAAAGGCATCAGGGGCTCAAGAAGAAACAGTATCTTAAAAAGGCAGCTCTTATGCATTCTTATTCTTCTTATAAAAGTCAACAATTGTGACTATCAAGTTACCCAAATGAAAAAAATACAATTGTAAATATCTTAACCTCTGAAAAAGCTAAAAAAAATGGAAGAGGGTTATTGTAGAAATGTTAACAGATAACAGCATCCACACAAAAAGGAGTGCTGTAAATCAAGTGACATATCATAAATCTAAGCAGACAATTTATGAAAGCCTTGCTGAAAATCAGTGTGTCATTCCCTTCATTCCAATGTCACCGATACCCTGCAAATATAGAACAGTTAGAGCTAATTTTTCCAGCAAGAAAAAAAAAAATTGTGGCTTCAGAACATTACTAAGAAAATATGACAGACTGGATAGAATTAGGTTAAGGGGAAAAATAAACTCTAGAGGGCAAAGCCTATGCAAGCTTGTAATAAAAACACGCAAATCTCAAAAATTGCACTGAGACTGGACCCTCACTTCAGAATCTTGGGGCTGTTGCAACTGAGTGCCGTAATTTTGCATTAGTCCAAAGAAGAGATTTTTCTCATCTTACGCTATAATTTGGCTCCAGTAAAAAGACAATTGCATGGCCCTTGACTGAATCCCCTTTGGGAGTATGGATTTCAGAGAAACCCAGATTCCATGCCATATGAATGATGTATTCCTCATTGTGTGCACCCCACCACTCTGGCCCCTCCATGCCCAGAGTTCCTTTTAGATCTAAACTTCCATTTGGAATTATTTACATTGAAAGCACTGCAGTTCTCTGATTGTTCAATGCTTATGACAAACATATAATGAGCAATTTTTTTCACTAAACTTGGTACAACTCTTATGACCATCTGAAAACTGATTTTCAATATCACAGATTGGGCAACATAATCACGGTAGCTAAAGATAATAAATAATTATTGTTACCATCTGGACGCTTTGAGAAGCGTCCTTCTGAAGTTTGTACTTCAGTTTCTACTGGAACAGAGCTGGTACAAAAGTAAACAACAACAACAAGAAGTTAAATTTACATTAACAGAAGAATAGTTGCTAATTTGGAATCTACGAGGGGAAGCACTGACATTAATTTAAATGCAATTTACACAGAAATATTCATGAAATTTTGTAGCTATTTTTTAGCTTGTCAAGTATATTGATGTAGTAGAATAGTTTCCTGATTATCAGTAATTCTGCTTGCAACAGTACACACCACATCATCTGAGAGACAAGGGTTTGTTTTGATACCTTTTTCCCTACCTCTGTGAATCCAGTTATCCTTAAAGCCGACAGGTGCAGTGTGTATTTAGCGTCTTTCCCCACATTGTTACCTTCACCGTGGTTTGCAGGACAGACCGATAATGCCATATATAATGTTTAGGCCACCTTGAGCAGGGTGCTGCTCATGGGCAGGGCAGGGGAGCATTCAGCCCTGCCCTGACAGGCAGCTCTGGGCAGCAGCCCACTGCGGGTAGTCACATACCACAGCACCCCTGAGCAGCTAATGAGTGACAGCCTGGGGGACAGGCAGAGGTGGCCTTTTCTTTTGCTGTTCTGTGGCTACCCCCTGCAGGCAAGGAAGACGCAACCTTCGACTC
>JAOXNG010000001.1:203183025-203193079 GCA_028566535.1 Scolopax minor
CATTTCTTCCTCTTACCTGTCAGCCTCTCAATCATATCTTCAAACTCCATGCTATTACAGAACCATGTCATGCATCAATGCAACCAGAGGAAATATTTCAGCATGGGCTCCATTCTGAAAGTCCTCAGCACACTGGGTTATGAAGATGCATAGTCAAGTCTCAGCACCTTCTGTGCAAAGCTTAAAAACATCAAATAGAATGAAGGAAATCAGTTGGTTATTTATTTTTTTACCATAAGACTGCTCTGGCTCATGCTACTAAAAGGCAGCTGGAGAAAAGAGAGGCAGCAGAGTCAGAGATGTGTTCCATCTCCTCCCACTGGGTATCGCCCCAAAGCATGAGCAACTTTGTGCTGCTTGTGGGAATTTTTGGCTGTGCTTGCATCTGTCCTGCCTGTGTGGTTGGCAAGGACAGGCTCAGGAAGACCTTGTGTCCACCTCATAATGTGCCACAAACCTGCAGACCAGCATGGGCACCATGAGCCAAAGCTCCTTCTTGGACCCACGCTCTTACCTGGTTTCACACCCAGATTTCCTGGGCCCAGGCTCAGGCTTTGTGGGGCAATATTGCTCTGACCGTGACAGAATTAGGCCCCGGAGCACATAAAAGGCATAAGCAGTTGCTGTCCATATTTTACCTCACCAGCATAAAAATAGATCACTCCAGTTTCCAAAGCAAGCCGTTAATCTTCATAAGCATAACCTATATTTTCTGAAGGAGGAGAGGAAGAAAGAATACTCTCTGCAAGTTTGTTATCTCTGACATATTTCTCCTAAGCTGTCTGATTGCATTAATAAGGCATAAGAAGGCACATATATTAAAAATCCTGCATTTAAAACTTACTTTGTTTGATCTACAACAAACTGACAAATCCAAAAAATTCAAAGTTATAGATAATACTTTTTTTTCAGAAAGGGAATAAAAATCTAAGACACAGACTCAGGAGAGCAGAACTGTCTCCAGACAAAATTCTTGTGTTGCATTAAATCAGATAATTAACATTATAATCTGGAGGCACAAAGGCTTATGCTTCTTGTTTTTTCTGAATTTGTTTCCTTAGGGCTTGACAGTGACACTCAGACACAGCTCTCAATAGAGGGTAACATTTAGCTATGCCACATTAGGAGGGAGCCTCAGGAAGAATTCACAGGTTCCTTTTTTGTATTGCTCAGAGAGGAAAGAACCTCACCAAGTGCTTGAAAAAGCCGCTTGTTTATCCCTTTCTTCACCACTTCCACTTCTCCACTCCAGTCATGTCTAATGTCAGACAGAGCTAAGCACTTCAGAGGATCATAAAAGGATGAACACCTGGAAAGGACATAGAGATACCATATATAGCTAGCTTGAATGAGAAAAAAATATTCCTAAACTGTTTCTTCTATAAAATTAAAACAGATAAATGCATTTTTACATGCCTATCCTAGAGTAAGTACCATAGCCTGTACCTGAGTCGCTATAGTAAAATAGAGAAACAACAGGTCTAGTAAATAAAAACATCAAACTGCTTTTAAAAAGCTACACATACAAACTTCTCAAAGTTCATTAAGTGCAGGACTGATCACGTGCAAAGTAAAAATGGCACATGATATCAGCAGTGGTTTAGCTGCAGAAGTTCTCAACTAGATTTTACAGAACAGCCAGTTCCTGTCCCTCAGACTTGTCTTCACAGATCCCCTGTGCAAGTTTTGAACCTTTTACAGCGGGACAAGATTGGCTGCAATTGGTGTGCTTTTTTTGGCCATAAAGCATACAAGACATTACAAGAGAGGGAGAATTCATGCCTAATGCATATCAAACTCAAACAAGGCATTTTCCGCAGTTCACACACACAGACACAATTCTGTGATCTTTAGATTTAATGCCATATATTAACTTATATTTGATCCTTTGGTTAAAGCAAGAGCTTTAACATTTACAGTTGGTATTTTTAAAGGAGAACAAAGGAAGGCTGCCCTCTGCAAAATTTTTATTCAGACACACAAAGTCATAGTGATGAAAGTGCTTCCCCTGATGTTAGTAAGGATGGTCACAGGTAATAATTTGCAGAATGAGGAAAAAAGAGAGGCTAGACTAGCGGGCTATCTGACATCAAACATGAGTGTGCATACATCAAAAATTCTGGCCTTGAAAGTACAGGTCCATAAAAACTAAGGGAACAGAAGTCTTTCCTATGTGCCATAGAGGTCTGCCCAAGAACCCAATATGAACAACAAAACCATGCCTGCCAAGAAAGACTAGTCATTTAACATTCCTTTTTCCTAGGAAGTAAGTGACCCACTTGAACTCCCAGAAAACTTTGCTGGGGGCAGAGGGGAATGGGGTTTTCCAAATGAGCTATGAAATTATAGAATTGATGATCTGGAGGCCACAGTTCTTGAGTCAGGAGTGCAAAACAGTTCGGGTTTTTTTTACAATACAAGTCCAATTGTATGGAAGATGTTCACAGCCATTAAGAATATAAAGGCCTTCCATGCCATCTCTTGCTAGGTAATGAAGCCTCTTCAGTGAAGTGTTCACAGCCAATAAAAGGAATAGCTGAATTTCACTTATTTCTCCTATGCATCAGCAGACTTCTATACTTTTATACCTCCAGAATGTATGCACTATTAGATCTTCCTATGTACCCATCACTGTGGTGTTCAAGTGCTGTTCATCTTGAACCAATGCAGTCTACCCAAAACTCCCAATATCCAGCACTAATTTTTGCAGTTTCAGACTATTTTTAATTGTTCCATATGCTTGGAAATGAGCCAGTGAAGCTTTCTTGGCTCCGCTCCCACCCCTCCCCATATTTGGGCAAGTTGTCTAATTATTTTAAATACTATTCAAATATTTTTCTCAAGGTGCTGAGAGACCTTCTGTGCTTAAGACAGTAAAATTTGTCATAGTAGTCTTCCTTGTCTCCTTTAGTTATTAGCCTATGAATAAATTTGTGACCATTGAAGTTCATTTAGACATCTCCCAGTAAGAACACACAGCCAGCAACACTGCATGGACCTTTCTTGATACAGAGAATAAGGTCTGTTACCTGCACCATGGATCAGTTGTGTTTTGAGATCTGACTTACAATATTCCAAACTGATCTTCCTTGGTGACAATGAGAATTGCACAGGATGTAAAGCAGTAATTTGCCACAGGAACATCCACAGACCACAACAAGCTACAGAAGTTTGCCCAAAGTGTTTATGAGCTTCAGTTTATAATCTATCATTGGCCCCATCCACCCAGCTGACAACTGCTGCCTGTGCTTGTGTTCTGCAGATTGTGCATCTTCCACTCCTCCTGAAACAGCTGTTTACTCCGCAGATTGTCACAGCCATTTGTCCCTGCAGACACAGGCAGCAGCTTTTCAAATTTGTCTGGGAGTCTAGCTTTGACTAGTCTTTCCCAAGGGGTCATTTCAAAATGCAGACCTGCTTCTGCTTGGTGATACTTTATCCTAGGCTGTTAAAAAATATTGTGAAGCTGCCATCTGCTTTATCCTTTAGCATAGTTCTTTTTCACAATATGGTAAATGTGCCCTTGGCCAGGTGCCACAGCAGAGTAAAGGTCCTTATCTGCAGAAAAGGTACATTTAGGACAACAACAGGGAAAGCTTCCTCCTAATGCTTGCACTTTAATCCTGTCCTGGAGAGTTTCCTGCCGTTTCTGCACTCTTGTCAATGACAGTGGTCAGCAGCTAACCATTATTCTAGCACAGATGGACCCTGGGTATCAGTAGCCAAAAGTTATTGCTCAAACCATTCATTGGTATGTCTTCAGTTTGCAATTCATGCTCAAAGTGTTGCATTCCAGCAGCTTTTGCCCTACATCGCTTACATCAGCTGGTATCTAACATCTGGCCCAAAGTTTAACCCTCAGGTCCAGCTGAATCAGTACAGACCACAGCAATTTCCCTCCTACTCAGGAGAGTCTTGAACACTGTACTAAAATGAAACAGTTCATCAATTTAACTCCAACCCTTAACATCATGCGTTTTGGATTTTATGTCACATTTCCCATGTCCTGGCAGCAGAGCTGTGACCTGCCAGGTAAGCTCTTTGGGAAGTCAGGGATAGGCTGGAGAGGACCCTCACAGGTCAGTTGGATGCACAGAAAGCAGGTGGACTTGCAGGTCCCTGTGGATGGCTGGCAGCACTAGCTCTCTCCAAAATAGTGTTAGTGGATGTGCTAAACTGTTGCTAGCACTAGCAAAGGAACAGAGCCATCCATCCATTATTTTCTCACTGAAGATATTATTTTAAATTATTCTGGAGCAGTTTCTGCTCCAACAAAAAAAGTGGGACAATCAACATCTCTGCTGCATCCTGCATTATCTGTACCAAGAACTGAGCACTAAGTGAATGTCCTGGTTTGAGGCAGAACAGAACCGATTTTCTTTTCAGTTATTTTACTTTTCAGTTAAGTTCTTGCTTACTCTTATTGCTGTAACAACCAAGGTCAGCTCACTTTGTTATTTGCCCAATTGGAGGATTAGACAGTAGAGGGGTCCCACCTGCAGGGAGAAGTGGACAGGACAGGTGCCCAAATCTGACCAACAGGTTATTCCATCCCAGCTGTATTATGCTTAGTATAAAAGCTGAGTAATCAAAGGGTCAGCCCTCTTTCTTCAATGGCTGGCATCTGAGGAGGACCCTGTCTGTTCATCTGCCTTTGATCCCAGTCCTTGTGTTCCTAAGTCCAGTACCTGCAGCTCCCATCCATCCTAGACTGAACTCAGTCTGGGACTTTCCCAGTGCCTGATGGCTCTGGGAGCTTCAATACAGTTTTGTACATATAGTATGTATTTCATTATTTTTTTATTATTATTATTATCTTTTCTTTTTTTTATTAATTTTTTTATTATTAATTTTTCACAGAATCATAAAATCATCTAGGTTAGAAGGGACCTTCAAGATCATCTAGTCCAACCATCAACCTAAAAATTATCATTAAAGTAATTTTAGTTTTCTTTTCAACCAATAAGTCTCTCTCCCTTATTTTCTCTTACTTCTCTTGGGAAAGGAGAGAGACTAAAGAGAGTATGTGTCATTCATTTAGTGGCCAGCCCAGACCAAACCATGACAGCGAAGGTGGCTGCTGGTTGGATTTGGGATAGTCATTAGTCTTTTACTGACTGATCAGAGTCAAAGATTCTTGTGTTTATTTTATTTTGTTCACACAAGAAGAAAGGAAAAGTGTGTGGAAAGTGTGTTACATTTCATAAAGAATATTTTTAACTGGATTTGTTTTGATTTATGCTACTGGAAATCAGAAATAATGCCAACTCTCTGGTGTTATCCCAGGGGAAAACTGCCATGAAATCAAAACCAAGAACATCATTGTATTTGCAATAATAGTGTCAAATATCCTTCTCTTTATAGGAAGTATTGCTGAAAAGGGGGTTTAACACAATCCTTTAACTGCATGCAGAATTCTATGCGGTTTTCAACCCAAGTCCTAGAGTACTTTTTTCCTTTTTTTTTTTCTTTTTGCATATTATGCATGTCATTTATCCATAAGATTCCAAAATATCCTAAGAGTCTAAACACAGGACTCATCACAATTCTGAATAAAAAGCAATAATTAAAAATCAAAAACAGTGCTTAGGATAAACTTTGAACCCTCAGAAATCATGGTGCTCAGCTTAAGTTCCCTTGACAACCTCTACATCCTTTCATTCATAATGTGTGCACGGAAGAAAAGGCAGAGATTAAATTAAAGTTGTCATGACAACTTTGTCTCTAAATTACCTGTCTTTTGTAAATTGGCTACTTTGGGCTACATGTTGCTCAGCAAATCTCTTGAAAAAGAATAGAAGTGGTTTGACAGATCAATAAACTGTTTTTAACAAAAATGCATTTATGCAAATATATCTAGTCAGATAGAATAAAGACTGAACAAGCGATGAATCCAAACATCAGATAAAACAGAATGTTTTGTGTCTTTAATCAACACAGTAATGTTAGCAAGATTATTTTTTTATTTATTTTTTATAAAATAACCTTCATATAGAAAACATTCAGGTGATATCTCAACTGGCAAAGATGAAACATTCATTTACCATCTACATTTACAACATTACCAAGCTATTTCACTTGTTTTGTTAGGAGTGTAATTAGAAACTGCCTCCTCCTAGAGGAAACAAGATAAACTCTCAAACACTACACAGAGAATTCTCTGCAGAGGGGAATGTATATCAAATCTCCTTGCATAGTATTACATACTATTTCCTCAATTATGTTCAACCTCTGGACTTCACAGCATCCACAGATCACTCTGCTTGCCTCATATTCCTAGAAGCAGAGCTTTCATATAGCCACCATCTTTGTAAAATTATGGAAAGCAAAATAGAACCAAAAAAGCCTTCACCTTTGCTCTGCTTCAACAACACCTTTGTTCTTGGAAGTCCTCATGAAGAAGTAAAAAGTTCTCACTTGATCTTGAGACAGATTTCTCTTGCAAATTACAATTTCAGTTAGTAAACAGTGATCTTTAAAAAAGGTATTTCCCCTAAAATACTTTCAAAATCATAACTCTATATCATACTCTATATCATACAAGGGCTTAAATCCAGTATCTGTGCAGACTGGAAAGCTCAAATTGCTTTCTAATTTGACTTTTGCTATCTGCTCCTGAAAATGTCACCAAGACCTGCTGATAAAAGAAACTCAGAGAAGAACTGCAAACATATTATTATTTCCATCCCGAAAAGATGGAAACCTCAAAAAGATAATCTTCATCCAGAAATGCCCTCCAAAATAGGAATTATGCTTTATGCTCTGTGTATGTAGCAAGCACAAGTCATAGTCCAAGACTGTGATTCCTGGGCACTGCAGTAACATGCTCAACAGTGAAATAACAACCACAACAGCACAACACTAGCAAACATCAGTAAACTCTGCATCCAGTCCAGATTTTCTCAAATGATGGAGAGAATTTATTCTTTTTAAGTGGATCCACAGCCAAGACCTCCACCTGCTCTGCATTAGACTTACGGAAGTCCACTTTTTCACTTCTTCACAACTATTTTTTGCAACTACGCATAAGAAGAGCACCATGGGATCAGAGTAAAGGAGATTACCCAAGTGCTGCTAAAAGGCTGAATTGCCTGCCACCAGGGGGTCCCTGTAACTTGGTTAATATGTGTAGCTGTTAAAAGCTGTTGAAATGATGGTGCTAAAAAAAATGAACAAGCACCACAGAGAAAAGGATGGCTAAAATAACTGACCCATGAAAATAAAGTGAAGATGAATAAAAGAATGGGAAAAAAAATAAAAGCAGGAGAAAGATAAAGGGCAAAGAGACAGGTAGAGCTGATAATCATCTGAAATCAGCTTTCCTTTCTCTACTTACTTTCTCTTCCTCCTACCTCTTCCCTGTTTCCTAACTTCTCAGCTCCATTTACACAACTCTTTGGCCTCTACTGTCAGTTTAGCATTACAAATCCTCAAGCTGGTTTCATGAAGTCAAGCAGGCTCATTGAAGATCACAGGGTTCAGCTTACTCCTGGTGTAATCTCATCCAAATCCATGGAACTACATGAAGGATGAGCTGAAACCAGCGATGTCTTTTTCATCTTCTGACATCCAGCTTTGGAGCTCTGTAACTCCAGACTGATGATACACACTGAGCAGTTTTCCAAACACAGCAGAAGAGAAAGAATAAAATATGAGCTCCTCGGGTGGTTTTCATCACAGTAGTTGCACTACATCTGCCATATATCAGAACAGTTCCCATGTTTCCTACCCAAGATTCATAACAGCTCTAAAAACACCACCATACTTCACCATTTTGAAAAACAAATTTCTCCATAGCTGGAGAAATTTATTTTTTGAGGTACAGTGCAAGGTACACAATGTCCTTTAGAGCAACTTAACAAAAGAAATTATCTGATTCCTGGAAACTCTTTTTCAATCTCTGCTCTTTTATCTGCAAACTCTCTGCAGTTGTTTTATTTGTGAAGTGATAATCCTCCCCCTTTGTCTCAGTGAAAACTTCTTCCTGGGAGATAAAAAACAGTTCATACGAATCTGCTGTATTGCTTGCGAGTAGTAATAACCCACTCACATCAAGGCTGTATTTTTTTATTATTATTTGTGTTGCAATAGTGCAGGGAGCCCCTTGCTGACACCGGATGTCACTGTGTTGGAATTGTGTATATACAGGATAAGAGAGACTGACTGATCTCACTGATCAGATGCACCACGTTTTAAATGGAAGAGAAAAAAAGAATCAGAAAATAAGACTGCAAAAGACCTCAAGAGGTCATCTAATCCATATTTGGATGCGTGGCAGACTCCCTTATGGCTGATCAGCTACTGCTATCAGCTGTTTCATATGTTGTATAGATGGAAAATTAAAAGATTGTGTCATGTTCATGAAGCCTAGCTGTGGCAGAAGTGGAAATTTAACCCAAATCTCACAAGCCCTGGTTGATAGAGTCCATAAAAATACTTCATGTTAACTGAGCTTGGGAGCCTCTAAGGAAAACAATCATAAACCTGCTATCTGTATTATCTACTATGTATTATCTACTATGAAACAGTGAGTTAAAATAATGAAAATCTAGCTATCAGCTACAATATTTTTTTTGTTCTTCTGCACTATGGCATACCTTAAAAAAAGCACAAAGTCCACAAATAGCTGTATATATTAAAATATCTCCACCTCATTTATCACACTGCATTAGATATTCATTTTTCTTTCACTATCAGTAAAAAACACTATTCTGTGTCATATATAATATATGAAAGTCACACTATACAAAAATTCACAGAAGATAAAATACTGAGACCAAAAGCGCTCCGTATCTGACAAAGACTTTTTACACACTGCAATACATCTTCTCCCATGTATTCTGCCTATTCCATGAAGCAGTATATATGCGTAATATCAGATAAACTCATCCTTTTAGTCAGTTATTGTTGATACCAAGTTTTCTGTTTCAATGCAGAAAAAAAAAAAAATAGTTTCAAGTTACAGACATGTTATCATTTCTTCCACAGGCTGAAGTGTAATCACCCTCTTTCATAGGTTACTGTTTCTACCTTCTATGTCAAGTAAGTTTCATACATTGATGCAACCCAGGCAAGATTAATATGGCTTTCCTCCTTAGTATAAATCTTTTGATTTGTTGCTGAAAGGACTGTTCTCAAATATTGCTATGTAACTGCAAGGGACAATGCTGTTTATCATTTCCCTCTGAAAGCAGCCATCCAGATCTAGATATTACAGTACTTTGAAATTAGAAACCATGAAATATAAATGTGTTCCTACCAAGAATGAGTAGGAATTAAATGAATGTTTATTTTATATCTGGAGTACTTTTTACATTTCTTCTCCATCTATGACATCTAGATAAAAAACCCCACTAAAATAGACAGCTTACACTGAAGATTTCTTCTGAATAAGAAACACAGAAGTTCAAAATTAATGACATGTAGATATTATGAAATAAAAATATTAATTACACTTAGCCAAAAAACTAATGGACCATTTCTCCCTTTGGGAAATGTTGGGGTTTTTTAAGCCAACACATTTTGGACAATTCCCTGACGAAGTCTAATTTTTGTTTTGGAAAAAAGAAAAACCAAAACCACTGAAAAATTCTTTAAAATACTTCAATGTCTTATTTGAAATTACTGTTTGAAATCATTTTCATATCACATAAAATATAGTCTAGACACTCTAGACATTAAAACTGAAACAAACAAACCGATGTCATAGTTTCATTCACATTAAATTCCAGTTTTCACCAATTTTTTCCAATTTGGAAATGAGAAGACATTTCATAGCTGTTGAATTTCTTATCAGATAAGGAATCTGATTCGTTTTCAGAAAACACTTACTTTTTACCAGCTAAATTGTTCCTTCTGCACAAACTCCTACAGTTAGCAAAGCAAAATATTAGAACACTCAGTATATTAAACAGAGCAGAAGTCAATGAAGTAATGTCCTTTGTTGCTGACGGTGCACTAGGAGTGTGGAGAACACTATATATCTTTCCTGGGCTACAAAATTGAGTTATCCTACAGTTTTTAACACAGACTGGTATCATCCTAATGACTAAAC
>JAOXNG010000001.1:203221460-203235476 GCA_028566535.1 Scolopax minor
TGGAGAACAACCTTTCAGATCAGGTAGAGAAAAGCTACGATGGGGAAGGAACAGAAGATGGTGAGGATGAGTACATCATGCCTGGGAAGCGTAAAAGGTCGAACAATTCTGTCTTGTATGACAGTGATGATGAAAGTGATGACAGTGATATAGTTGTTAGAAAAGTTTTTGCGAAGCGCCACTGTATAATGGATGAAGATGAAAATTCCCAAGAACAGCAGCCTGATGAAACCTCCCCTACAGAAAATGCTTCTACAAAACAGAAGATGTTTGCAAAATTGAAAGAACTTGCAAAACAAAGAGTGACTCGGAGATCCTGCAGCAGTGAAAATTGTGAGGTCTGGATTTTATCTTTGAAATTCAGTTGGTGAAAACACTGAATGTAGGGAAAGGTGAAGATTAATAGATACAAAACAGTGGGATTTTCTTTTGTATTTCATTCATGACAAATTGGTAGTTCTGTTGCATTTTAGCAGTTGTCACAATAAGTAGTTAACAATATTGACTGCTAAAAAACATTTAATGTTAATCACTGAGTTTAGAAATTCCTTTCATTTGCTCTTTTGGGCTTTCTGGTGACTAAGCAGCTTAGAACACAGGTATATTCTCTATGTAGTCAGGAGGGAAAAGCTTCTTTATCATTTTTTTTTTCCCCATAAAGAAGAGATGCATGAGGGGACTATCAAATGATCTTTATCAAGAAGCAAAATGCCTGCTGAAGTAACTTAGAGTTCTCATGTTAGCTTAATTCCTACAAATAGACTGAAGAGAGGTGCATGGAGATGGCTAAATTAAAGCTGGAAGTAGTTGTCATCTAGTACAGAGTTATGGGGCTTTTTTTAAACATATTATTTCTTGTTAATTGAACAAAGGATGATATTAGAAGGTAAAAAAGTCTTATCCAGTATATGTAGTATTTCATCAGTGCAAATGCTTAAAATTCTTCTGTTTTAAATATTTTTAAAATTTAATTAGGATTCTAATAGTGAAGAAGAAATAGAAGAGGAACCACTTTGTCACTTGCCCCTCACACCAACAGAAGTTAGTGAAAGTGACAGTGACAGCATGAAAGATTTTATAGTACAGGAAGAGGAAGATGATAACAACAAAGAGCACGTGAAGAATAAAAACCAGCCACAACAGAAAGAACTAAATACATCAAGTAGCGAGTTGCTGGCATACCACGTCCCACACTGTAAGATCAAACTTAGTAACAATTCTATATGTATAACTTGCTTGTAGTGCTGTAATAAATATTAATGGACTGTAAATACAAATACTCTGTAATAAGATATGGAAGTTTAAAAGCATATTTCTAAAAGGCTTCAATTTATTGTGGAAATACTCTGATTTCCACACTAAGCTTTTACAGTCTCTATATCTTGTTAAAGGGAGGGTATAATTTCAGGGGAAGGAAGGGAAATCCTGTTGCACAGATTTTTCAAGTTGGTCTGATTTAGAGTAAAGAAGGCTACCTATGATACAGTCATTTCCTCTGGAGACCTAAAAGCATTGTGTCCCATCTTGTGATATAAGCTAAAAATAGCTATGTTTATTCTGGCCAAATTCTGTTCTTAAGAGTGATGTAAAATTCTCACCGTGAGTTTTGGTTTTGTGTTTTGGGATTTGACAGGTTGTTTTTTTTAATGTATTTTTATTCCATGGCTGTGAGACTTGGGAGCAGAGGTCTGTAGGGGGTTCTGAATTTCTTGGTCAATGTCAGTCAAACTGCAGAGAGCAAGAAAACTTGTCAAGTTAATCTTCTGTGAAACTTGGAATCTGGATGGAGCAGAGAGATAAAGATTTAAAACTGAAATTTATGCTAGTTATCTTCTTACGTGTTTTATTGTTCAGAAGCAGGTATGTATTAACTGGACAGTTGGCTCTAGTGTAGATAGTCACAAGCATGTGTAGTATTTCTTCCCTGCTGAAGTGAGAAGAATTGTTTGAATTTGAAAGTTAGAAAAAAGAAATAACAAACAAAACATAAGCCTGGACTTTTCTGGTTAGCATTATTTCTTGCTCTTCATAGAAAAAAAAATCTCTTCTTTTAGTGTTTGTAGTTTTTAGTGTGGTGTGGGCTCTTCTTACTGAAAGGCTATGTGTCTTTAGGATGCTAAAATTCATTAAGATCATTCGGATGAGAAGCAATACTTAAAGACAAGGTCTCAAGGGTGTGTTTCAATGTTGTACATTGAAATTATTTTTAAATCCATATTTAAATAATTTTAAATTTCTAAATTTACAATAATGGAAAAAAGAGTTCTTCTTAAAGAACTTTTAACATTGCTTACATCTTTTCTTTTTTTTTTTTATTAAATTCTGTTTATATTGCTTTCTTCCCAGTATCTCGCTGTGACCATTATGTACACTTCAAAAGAATAGTAAAGGCTTTCCTCATAAATGCAATTGATGACACTTTTCTGGGCTCATTATATGGTAAGTAAAATGCATTAAATAATATAATAGTGCATTCAAAGTTATACAAAAATATTTATTCTAGGGATAGATGCGTTTCCTGATTAGAGTATAGGATTTGAGTCTTGAGATCTGTTCTTAGTTTTGCTGCTCTGTATCTTGGGGGGGGAGGGGGGGAGGGAATCTATCTGTAAAGGATAATTTTTGGAAAAATACTATGTAGACTTAATTCTTTTAAGCCTAGAGGGCATTCTGAGATTTAGAGAAATACTTCTGTGTCACTGATCAGTAGAAACACTTTGAGCATGAAAGTGAAATTAACTTTAAAGTAGATATCTCAATGAAAACGTTGCAAGATCTGCTGATTTGTCAAAATGTTGCATGCTCCATAGCTTTTACTGAGAAATTTGATTGATAATAAATAGTTTTAGTTATGGAGATTACTCTATATCTGATTTTTTTTTTTTCTTTTCCTCTTTTTCTTCTCTTTATGTGCTTTCACATAAAACAAATACATTTCAGCTGCAGTTGGTACTTTTTGTCTTGTTCTTGCTGAGGAAGTGGTTTTTTTGGCATTTGGCCTAGTTGGGCCGAATGGCAACCTCACGTGTAGTTTCAGAAGCACCGTAAAGTCGGGGTGAGTGAGAGGACTGTCAGTGTCAGGGTGTGGAAGGGGTCAGCAAACTGCCAAAGAGAGGAGGTTTTGGTGTCATCAGGATCTAAGAGGGAATGGAGAAACCAAAGTATGCCAGAATTCAGAATAATGGCTGTGCATTCTTGGAGCTAAAAATGTCTTTCATCTACCACTGCTAGTTCTTTCAGCTATTAGTTTTGGTTTGGTTTTTTGTTTGTTTGTTTGTTTGTTTGTTTTTTAACAAGTGAAAATAAGCTTATGAAAAGTAGTAAGTAAACTTTGCCAGATTTAGTGGTAATAGCTTCCATCTATTTGCAATTGTATTTGCTCTACAAAACTAACAACTTATTGCCAAAGTGCTGGAAGTAGATCACCTGTGCAGGTTGGTTGGAGGTCGTGTGCTTTCTTTCTGAAGAACATTAGATAGTATGAATATAGCCTACCATTGCAAAGATATATTTTTATATCACAGAATGGATTTTTCTGTGATAGTGGAAGTGAATATGTTAATTAGTTAATTAGTTTGAATCAAGAGCAGTGACTTTTATACTAGAGTTCAGACTTGCTTTTTATTTTGAGGGATTTTTTTTATGGTCTAGCAGAGCTTTGTCAATACTTTGGTATAGCTGACTTACTGAAAGTGTGTGTGTGTAAAATGTATATGGAAAAGCAATTTTAATTATGGTGGCTATGTCAATTGGCTATTTCTATATAGACAATTAGCTGGACAGTGGTCCTTCTCAGTTCTGTTACATTAATAGCAGCATTGCTAAAAGACATGGGAAGGTGACTGAATTAATTTGTATGTCTATACATGCTGAAGCTCAAGACAATATGAATTGGCCCTCACCTATGGAAGTCTTGCTTAATGACTGGAGTCCAGCACATATTTGGGAGACAGTTGTGGCATAGTGGTAGTTTTGCTCATCCTTATACTTGTTTATTTCTCTTACTTGAGTGAGTGTTTGGAATTACTTGTGCTGCCTAACTCAAGGCATCTGACTCTGATGCTTGATGATGAAGTGTAAAGGTCAGTTTCTATGTGTTCTTTGGAAGTCAGGAAGAGACTTGTCAAAACTTCTGCTGTGAAGCAGCTCAGCAATCTGTTTTCATGGATTGCAGCCTCTTCCCTTATACATTAGGAACAACTTACAAAAAGGAAGACTTTTGTTTTTTCTTCTTTTTCCAATCTTTTAAATGGCATTGAATGAATGGGTCTCCATTTGGGATGACAACTTTTTACTTTAACATTGATTGTACAGTTTATTCATGTACCTCTTGTGATACAGCCTTCTAAAATATATCAGTTTATCAAAGATGCATGAGTCACTTTTATGGATAACAGTAGTAAATGTATTTGGTAATAATTTATTTAAATCGTTATGCAGAAGCATAATGTCCTTGAAAATTTTATTTCAAGAAATTTGCACAGTATAGGGTGGCAAGCAGATTAGTAATGACTCTCACTAAATAGATGGAACAAGACAAAAGAAGTATGCACAGGATATGTTGCTCTCACTTCATTATTTGGATGATCGCTTCATTCAGCCTCGTCTTGAGAACTTAATCTCTAGAAGTCGCTGGAAAGATCGATACAAGGTATGTAACTTCTTCTGTCAGTAGTGGAGTGGATTCCATATTATTACTGATAGATTTTTTTTTTTTTTTTTTAATAGTGTAATTCTCAGTGATTATTGTCCCTTTACTATAATTATATATACTTTTTAATAGAGGCTAATTGTTCTTTCCCCTTTTTAACTTGTTTTGATAATTATAAATATCTGAGGTATTTTGAATGTTTTATTTGATTATAAACACATAAGTAACAGAGTAGAACCTGTTCTGAGTTACCTGAATGCTTCCCCTACTAACATAGAATGGTATTTAAGTGATAATGGGTGAGGTGATCTAATAATCAAATAATCACTGTAGTAATAGAGTAGGGCCAGAGGAGAGATACAGTGTATTTATGTGTAGCAGTCCAACTGATACAGTCGCACCCCTACCCCCTCCAAAAAAAAAAAAAGAGAGATCAGAGGAAAAACTAGTGCCATGAGGCACTAGCTATTCTTTAGGTCTGAAGTTGAAAAAAAGATGAGCTAAAACCGAGTGAAGTGTTGGAAAATGATTGAGAAGATACAGGTTTGCAACAGAATGGTGAAAAACTTCAGAATTTAATCTCTTTGGGGTTTTGGGTTTTTCATTTGTTTTCATTAATCTATTGCACTAATTTTGTGTGAGTACAGAGTACTCAGTAGCCTACTTGAGGTATCTTTCAATTTATAAAGATTCTTTATTTGAAATCTCTTTTTTCAGGAGCGTGTGGATTGTTACCCAGATGTTCACATAATCTTGAAAAATCCAGAAAATATGTCTTGTCAGGCCTGTGGATTGCATCGGTTTTGTAAGTTTAAAGTGCTGCTTTCTGGAAGGCTTTATAATAGCAGAACTTTGGAAGCAGATGACTTCATGTCAGATGACAAGCAGGTAACGTCAAACAAGCAGCCTATATATATATAATTGTTTTTAAACTTCACCTAGTGTTACAGAACATCATACAAAGCATAGAAATTCTGGCAACACATCTAATGTCTGTAAAGTTAGAGGCAAGAGTTAAGCTACTGTACTTCCATCTGTAAACCCTGTTATTTTTTAAAATATGAGGACCATGTTGCAGTTTGGAGGAGTATAGTTTTGGATTTAGGGAGGAATTATGACATTTCCGATGAAAATTAAAAGGATTAATAGAGACATTTCCCTCTGCACCCCCCATTCCATTTTTATATGTTGAGAAAGAGGTAATTAAGAGTATCCTCAAATAACCATAACTTTTATCAAGAAAATAATACTGATGTTGTTCTATGACCTTTGCTTTTGCCTGCATCATAATGATCGATGTGTTCTTTCCTCCTCACTTTTGCCACTTAATATTAGTACCTGATTCAGCACATCTAGTTGCATGCAGTAAGTGCTAGTAAGTATAACCAACCATAAGCTGGACTTCATGATAAAAAAGATAAATGACTCTAAGACATGCAACAGGGATTATTGATAACTCTTGTCCTCAAGTAAAAATTGACATTTGCCTTAATTTTTCCTCTGCTTCAAATCTCTACAGTCTGAGTCTCACCCAGGGCAAGAAGGAAGCTCTAGGTAGATGGCATCCTACGCATCCTGCTCAGCATGCCTGTCTTTTGTGGTGCATGGGGAGGCAGTCTGAAACTGTTTGTCACAGAGGCTGACTGCACACGTGAAGATTTACATACTAATCAAAGTGCTAATATGAGCGCTCAATTGGTTATATCCAAAGTAGCTTTATGTTTTGTCAGAGGACATCTAATAGAAGTTTGAAAATCCTAAAGTGGTTTCATATCTTAAAGGAAAAAAAACAGTGGTAAAAACTCACAAGACCGAGTGATGTTCTGAACGTGCCTGGCATTGCTGGTTTTCACCAAGTACCTAAGAAATAGTATGGCTTTTTTTTTTTTCTTGAATGGGCTCTATCTCCTTATGCCAGGAGTCTGAGGCTTTAAATCAAGAATGACGTTTGCCTCAGATTTACATATATTCTAAATATCAGAATGTCTTTTCACTGAAATTAGATCACATGAAAGCTCTCTGCCTTTGTGTGTGCCTATAGTGTCCTTAAGACTTTCCCAGCATGAATCTTGAATTATCTTTCAGAAACATTATAAAAGTGACTTTCTGTAAAATGGACAATGATCTCAGTTGAATGGTTGTGTTTTCTGTTTTGTGGCAAGTAAGGTTTGTTCTGCACTGGGTTGCTAAGTTCACTAATTCTATACCTACTCTGCCTCTAGCATTTGGAGCATCTATGTGCACTCCAACAGTTCTTGTTTGCTGTAGGTCAGAACATTGAAATAGTGCCACTGCCATTCTAATTCTCCAAGTGCAGCCTAATCAGAATTTACTGCTTCATTCTTCAGATTTCTTCGCATCTGCTATTTCCCATGTAGCTATTCACCCAGGACAAAGTATCTTGACATCTCAGTTGCATTGATACTTGAAATTGCTGATCTGCTTTTGAGAAGACTTGTTCCTAACTACTTAAATACATTTTATTAAAGCCTTTTTTTCACTGCTGCGTTTGGACACTATTTGTCCAAACTAGAAAACATTTCTGTTTAGGTAATCTTGCATTTTTTTCCCACTTGGTTGTCTCTACTAGGACATTTTTGATTAAATTGTATTTCCTGAATGAAACACATCTTACATGTTGTTAAGTGATGTTGCTCTAGGCAGTCATTTTAGGTGACTTGAGCAGTCGATGTTTTTTGTATTTCACAGCTGAGACTTGAAGATCTTGAATCTTGAGAACCTGACTGTTCCTAATATTTAGGGATTTTTCCCTTCAAGCTTACAGCTATCAGTAATTGTTATGATTAGGTATGCATATGACCTTCTTAAGTAATGTAATTCATGACCTCTTATGATAAGCTCAAAGCACACAATTTGTTGAAAATAAAATATTGCTATAATTGTGTATCAAGCTGATATCCACGTTTTGCCTTTCCTCCCTTTCAGGAGGTGGAGAAGGTATGTTCCTTTTCTTTGTGAGCATAAAATAATTTTTGACTACAGCTACAGTTCCTCACCATATTTGCTGAAAAGAAAAGTGTCAGAACAAGTTGTATATACAATATATTTTGAAATGTGGTATAATAGGATTTCTTACATAAAGTGAATCCCTCATCAAATTGGAAGTATACCTTACTGAAGCTCAAGCCTATATTGTTTGGATCTTTGCAAATATTCTTCCTTGGAGATCTGAGGGGCATCAGAGTCATTGTCATTGTACTGTGCCCTGCTTGTAGTGTAGAATTTAGGAAAATCTGTGCCACAGTTTTTCTTAAATAGGTTACAGACCTGAGCAGGCATTGTTACTACTGTTTTGATAAATTTGTGTCAGCATGATAATCAAGAAGCTAAGCTTTTCCAGCAAGGCTTTTCACCTTGGCAATCATGCTAGCACTGATACTGCAGTCCATTGTATAGTCACTTTTCTTCCTTACATACAGGTCTCTAAATGTAGATTATTAATATTTTAAAAATTCCATTTCTCATGAGAAGTGTATGCCTTACCTAACCAGAAATAATAAGTGAACTAGCACAATAATTTAATTTTTATTCAACTTCCATCTTTGGAAATAATAGTAGCAATTTCTTCACTGTGTAGGACAACATTTGGACAGCAAAGCATTGGCTATTTTTCACTGTGGAAAAAGTCTGAAATGTCCTACTGAATATTGAACTAACTTGCAAGTTCATTTTTTGTCCTCTTCAGCTTAACAGAAGAAAATGAGAGGTTTTTTATGCTGTGTACCCCAGCATCTGGTGAGAATCGTGGCGTGGGCATGTTCAGTATAGCTCTGGGGCTGTAGAACATACTCAGGAGAGAGACTTACTGAGAACTTTCCAGTAATTTTTGATAGTGCCTTTGTAATGCTAAAGGTACTGTTCTCAAGTAGCCTTTGAAGTTCTGCTGGCAGTGCATTGGTCAACTTGTCCTGCCAATGGAGGAAAAAAAAGGAGGAAAAAAAGGCACATAGAGCTATGTAAAACTGGCACTTCAAGAACTTAATTGACAAGGCAGTTTAGCACTGGCAGATCAGATTGAATGGAAACATGCAGTTGGTCTGTTTTCTAAAGTTTTATTTGAAAATGCCCAAGAAAAGTGGATGTGGAGAGAACAGAAACAGACCTCCAACTCTCTTCTGCATAAAACTTTCCTTTTTTCTCATCTCTGAAGTATTCTGCTTTGCCAGTAGAAAGAGAAACCAGTGTTGCTTAGGCTTGCAGTGATTGTTCTGTGTAGTTGCCAGTTCTCATTCCTCCATGGTCAGGGAGAATTGAATGGTTTAAAGGTGTAAGTGACCCCTACACTTCTTTGCTCCTGTGTCACCTGGATTACAACTTGTTTTCTACTCTCAGTCTTAGTGTTCTGCTTCCGTTGATAACCATGCTTAGAGGACATGGATTCAGTCACTACATGTTGTGCTCTTGTCAGGCTATGCTCCTGCATTCCATACAAAGTGATTTAACACAACTTTGGCTGATAGGGCCAGCTCGAGTAGATAAGTTAAGCATTAGGACAGTGAGAACTGCAAGGGGAAAAAATTAGAATGAGTACAGTATTGAGATTCTTTCCAAAGCTATATTCTGAAATAGCATTGTATTTTTAGATATTTCTTGCTTTAAAAACACAATACGTAATTACATTATATGATATTGAGCTGTTTGCCTCTGGCATTTCTCCAGTGTAGAAATACTTTGCACTTCATGCATAAATAAAGTATGAAACCCACTGCCACAAGATAACTTTGGAAGTGAAAAGTGTTAGTGGTTCCCAAAAGGGGTTAGACAGGTTCTTGGGGAAACTTCTTCCACACTACAGAACATGATAGTTGGGATGATACAGGCTGTCTTAATTGTTGGCTACTAGAAGCTGTGTGGTAATGTTATGATCATTCTGGGGTTCATCCTGCAATCTATACTAACTTCCTAAATATCTCCTGCTACCTGTTGTCGCAGGGGAAGAACTGGTTCATCAGTTTTAAACCACAAAATGTTCCAGATGCTTTGGAATGCTCCTCAATGTTCCTCATTGCTTGGGATATGTGAAGTTATGAAGTGCTTTCTGAAACACTGCAGTTCAGTTCTGGATTGTTCTCAGTATTTGAAATGGTACTTGTGAAAATTTGAATAAATCAAGGTTATGCATTGGTTAGTAGGTCTTGCACTTCAGGAGCACCTATAGCACCAAATACAAGCCTTAGCTTTTCAGTTTTGGTGACAGTAGGAAGTGGATCTGCATATAGGTCCAAGTACATGATCTGTAGAGAATTGCAATGTAGTAATAGAAATTGTTTATCTCAAAATGGTTAAAATTTTTGTTATTAGCTATCTACTGTAGGTCAAATCAGAAGTTCTTTTAAATGAGTGTGTCTCTGACTTCAGTGACATTTTACCTTCTTATTTCAGGCAAGCTGCTGGTTAATATATTTAAGAAAATAAGTATAGTCAGCTATTTAAGAAAATAAGTAAATAATACATATAAATATAATTATAGTTTATATAATCTTTCTAAATATATTTATGCTTTTGTGTTACTGTCTTTGCCACTAGATGCTGCTAGTGTAGGTCAGGTGTTTTGGGGAACTGCTCCCAGGTGCAAACACTTGATCATGCATTTGGAAAAGCTTCCTGAAAGGCAGGTTGTAAGCATTGTTTAAAATTTTATCTTCTCGTACTTTAAAACAGTATTCGCGTTATTCTCAATGACAGCAATAAAAGGTATCACTGTTGTAGTTCATAAGGGATAATTTGCAATATATATCATGACTTTTTTTGATATATGTGTGTGTAATCTGAAATAGCAATACAGTCACAGCTTGCATTACTGAAGCAGAGAACTCTGACCATTAACCATTTACCTTCTTGTTACTCACAAAGTTGTGAGAAGACGTCAGTCCAAAACAATGCTGCCCTTTAAAGAGAAGTTGATGAGGGTTTTTCGTAGTAAAATTAAATCAGATTTTCCTGTATGTATCAGGAGCTTAAGTGCATTGTATTCAAAGCAGCATGTATTAGTTATGTTGCTTTGAATGTAGAAAACCTAACCTCTGAAAACCAGCCAGAAATAGATTTCTTTCTGGATAGGCTTTGTTTCCATGGGTTGGAATAGCAACTGGTGCACTTGTGGGTCATTTCCAGGGGATAGGATAGATTCCTCTTCTTATTTGCCATAGTATGTACCTGAACTACTTCTTTTGTAGAAATGGAACAAAACTTAGTCATGCGAAATGCAGGTTGTCCTTACATGCAGATGAACTTTGCCAATTGGGAGAAAGAATCAATATAGTACTCAGTATTTTCTGTACCTTCATAGCTTAACATCTTTGTAAAAAATCTAAATTCAAGATAGGTGCAAATACTTGCCTGTATTTAATGTTAGTGCTGACAGATGTTAATTAATCTACCTTAATCCGTGCTCTGATTATGTATTTACATGCATATTTACTATTAGTCTGTCTATAAGTACTGCTGTAAAGAAGACTGTTAAATAAGACAATTTCCATGCACAAAAGACAGAACCATAGAAGTAAAACTGGTAACAACTGGGAGATGTAGAGGCTTTGCTTTTTACAGCATTATGGCTGTTGTGTAAAACCTCAGTTTTCAGATTCTACTTTTATTAAATCTAATACATCTATATTTATTAAATATGTTTCTAGCCATATATTTATTTGTATTCATATGTATTTCTTGAAGAAATATTGAATATCATTCAGTCTGCAAAATGCTAGAACTGCTATTTCATGTTTTTATGAAGTACTACATATTAAACAAAAGTAATCAAATCATTTCTCTTCCTGTGCTGCCACAATATGACGGTTAACTAAAATGTTAGTGATTTTTGTAACAAAGTTCCGCCAGGAGATAAGAAAGATACTACCAATTATAAACATGGTGGAGTTTGCAAGAAAACAGTACTGATAAACTGCCATTGCATAGACTTGCTGGCTGCCTGCTTGCTCAAAAAATTGTTCTGCTGTGGCTGTGAAAACTACATGCGTTTGCGCTGATTTTATGCATGTAGTATCATTCAGGTTATTTTATTATTCAAAAAAATCTTCCTAGACTGGCTGATAAAATCTTACTAGACTGACTTAGCCATTCTTTCTATCAGAGAGAATTACTTGTTCGCTTTTGGCCTAGGTTTTGAAGGTTGGTGTGGTGTGTGCAAATCGTACAAGAGTTTATCATAATTTGAAGCACTTCAAGTACAAGTTGTATGTGGATTGCAGCTCCGTTACCAAGTTGGATGGTGTTGAGGATGAACCAGTCAAAGACACAGTTGAGCGGCTTTTCAGCCGGTTGGAAGAAAATGGGTGGATTCAGAAGGTACGACTTGAGTTATTCGATGTATGCTTTCCAAATAGATAAAAGTAAGCTGAGGTAATATGTCTGATTTAATTGATTAGTTCTGAATTGCTGTGCTTCAACGACAGGACTCAGCTTAACCATTCATCCACTTCTGCTGAGCCTCTCAAACTGTGGTGCTGCCTTCACAGAGTTTGTGTCAGCTTTTGACGTGAAGCTTTCTGACAGCTGCCTGATCTCTGGGCTGTGGTGGGCAGGCTCCTGTTTCATTTGAAAGCAGCAACACGACAAACTCAAGCTGTAACTGAGATTGGAGACACATACGTGAGGCACAGCAAGAATATTTTACTCCTCTGTTTACACTGAAGTACTTTGACTTATTCAGAAATACTTTATGAACTACATTAAGACAACTTGTAGAGTTGCATTTAGCAAGCTTTCAGATATTGTTGCTTCTGACTTGTTATTGGCATGCTTGTTAATGAATTGAAGAGGAAAAAAAAACCAACATTCTTTGTGTAATTCAGTTATTAAACATTGATAAAATAACACCAGTTTTATTTTATTTGCAGAGATACAATGATCTTGAAGACTACATGAATGATGCAGACAGTTTCCAAGAAGAGAAAATGGATTAAGGGGTCCTATAACTCTTTGAAAGACATCTTGTAAAAATGGCCTGCTTTATCTGCATGCACTTTATCTCTGCTTGGTCTTCAAGATTCTTTTTAGGCTGAGTTATACTTAAATCCATACGCCTTTAAACTACTGTTTCAGAATGTACTCTAACTTTTTTTCCTCATCTGTGTCAATAATCCAAGTTTTATCAAATCAATCTTTCCAATCTTATTGCATAGGTCACTTTAAGTTTCCTTCTTAAAAGGGAAAGTTTTAAAAATTCTTAAAAATAACATCTCAATACCTGTTTACTTGTGAAATAAAAATTCCACCTACCTATATTGAGCTGCATTGTAGGGAAGGTAGGAGATGCTGAGACCTTTTGAAGTAGGTATATTTGCAAAGGTAAGGCTATGTTATACAAGAACGTATGACTTGCATCTTACCTTCTTTGTTATATACAAGGAAGTCCAGCCAGGTAGAATGATAGTTATGGTAAATAGAACCCAAATGCAAAGATCTATTTTCCCTCTGAGGAATCAGTATAGGCTGTTGCAAGGCAACAGAGGAAGTATTCTGCAGTCCTGAGTACAGCTGTGACACAGGAGTCATTCCTCTCTTTAGAGAGTAGGGGATGAGTCACCCTATAGGCGTCACACAGCCTGAGTCTGTCTTAACCATCTAAATGAGCACTTGGGCCCATGGTGCTGTCTCTGATAAGCAGCTGGGGCAATCTACTGAGATTTTAAACATAAATTGCACTGTGCAAACGTAATGGCAACAACTTGCAGTAACTAAAAAATTAAGAGAATGGATTAATGTGGCAATGCAAGATAAGAATTCATCCAGTATAACTTAACAAGAAGTAGGAGTTAATCAGAATCATAATGCATGGCTTACCTGAACTGCATGAAGCCTAAATCAGAACTTTTTGGGGCCGGGAGTAAATCTTTGAGGAGCTAGGAAAGTTTAAGTACGGTATTGTCCATTCTGAAAAAATTTACATGAGTCAGCAATGTGTGTTCACAACCGTGCCCTGGGATGCATCAAAAGAAGCGTGACCAGGAGATTGAGGGAGGGGATTCTGCCCCTCTACTCCGCTCTCATGAAACCTCACCTGGAGTACTACATCAGGCTCTGGGGCCCTCAACATAAGAAGGACATGGACCTGTTGGAGCAGGTCCAGCCAAAGGCCATGAAGATGATCAGAGGGCTAGAGCACCTCTCCTATGAGGACAGGCTGAGAGAGCTGGGGTTGTTCAGCCTGGAGAAGAGAAGGCTCTAAGGAGACTATATTGCAGCCTTCCAGTACTTAAAGGGGGTGTATAAGAAAGATGAAGAGAGACTTTTTACCAAGATCTGTAGTGACAGACAAGGGGCAGCAGTTTTAAACTGAAGGAGGTAGATTTAGATGGACCTAAGGAAGAATTTTTTTACTATGA
>JAOXNG010000001.1:203618789-203634397 GCA_028566535.1 Scolopax minor
AGAGCTCCTCAGAAGGCAGAAGGAGAGAAATGAGAAGAGGAATCAATTACAGAAAAACAGATAGCATTATCCCCATGAACTCCCCAAAATTTTTTACATCATTGGGTTCTACTCCTGTAGTCCTTCCCTGAAACATGGCTAATGGAGAAATCCCTCTTCTGGATTAGTTATCCAACACGAATCTTTCTCACATGTTTGGACAGAAGAACAAGACAGTGTTGATAATCCTGGCTAGTGGCTCTCTCTTATTTGTATTTGGCATTTATACCATGCTAAGAATAGAAACAAATAAAATCTGAAAAATGTCATGAAACAGGTCATTTTTACACAAAGTCATTGATGAATTTCATACAAAACACATGAATAAAAATTATAATCTGCTGTCTTTTCACAATCTGTCCTAACATTTTGGACACAGGGAATTTTCAGATTTTGTTAGCTAGTTTACAGCTGAATTTTGTGTTTGCTCTCAGGACTCGGATGTGGTCAAAGACTGGGTCCTTGTATTTGAATAAAACAATCCAGCTATCATTCTCTGTCTCTAAGGCCAAGTTTCATGGCACAGTTTGCATGCTAAGTCCAGAGAATAAAGTGGCTTCATCTTTACTGGGAATAGTTGCTGGAACGTGCTTCTCTGCCAAACCTTATCTGGGCACCTAATGAGAAAGTGCTCATTTATATGGGCAAAATAACATGCAAGGGATGGGACCTACTGTTGAGCAGTGTTGGTGACCACGTGACATTGCCTTGGTACCTGGCCCTGCCCTGTCCACCAGTACAGACATAGCAGGAGGCCATGGCTCCCTTGGAGATCCACTGGTCAGTACAATGGGTTTACATCTTCTGGATGAGAAGGTCACTGACATTTCTATGTCACAGCAATGTAGAAATGAAAATA
This sequence comes from Scolopax minor, assembly GCA_028566535.1. Taxonomy (NCBI): domain Eukaryota; kingdom Metazoa; phylum Chordata; class Aves; order Charadriiformes; family Scolopacidae; genus Scolopax; species Scolopax minor. The sequence continues at coordinate 203,619,688 of JAOXNG010000001.1, forward strand.
CTTTCTTTCAGTAAGCTATTTCAGTTTGGGACTTCTGTTACTCTAAATAGAAAACACTTAGAAAATTACTGAGACTGAGGGAATTAAAATTCAATTTACACCTCCCCATACATTTTGCTTTCAGGATACTAAGTTGCCTATTGTTAAGAGATCCTGACTTCAGAAATCAAAATTAAATAGTGGACAACTGCACTACTGCTGCATTATTCTTTTTTACAGTAAAAAGTGGATGTGAAGTTACTAAATTTGTTAGATGCAATCAACTTCATTTATGCTCCAAAGTATAAACTCAGTATTAGACAGTTTAATAATATTATAAAAATCTGTGCTTTGCAAGGGAATGACATGGATACATTATACAAATCTGAAAAGAAAACCTTTGGGAGATGATCTAATGGTAGCAATTATACAATATGAAGCAGGATAAAAGTTCAACAGCATAAATATGGATGGCAATTAGCTAGGAATTAAATGCACAGTTAAAAAGGTAAGTGCCGTATGAGAATTGAATGCTTCAGCAGAAATCTTGTTTGGAAAATACAGTGGGAGATTATTTCACAAAGTTGTGCTGTATCATAAACGCACCATTACTAAAGGTTTTTGATTAAGTGGAAGAGATCAAATTTGTTTCTCTGAAACTTAAAAGCCTTGCATAAGCATACAAAATGAGAAGCAGCTTAGAATTAGACTGCAGCAAAGGAGACTCCGTTTTATTCGAGCAACAAAGACACAGTAAGTCATACCAAAACTTTCCATATCCCTGGTCGACAGGTGCTGCGCCTTGTCTCAGTATTTTATGTGCATATGTCCTCTCTGGATGTTTACATGTCTATTAATACAAGGATCAATGTGAAACATGTTTCAGCTAATGAAGTTGCTTCATGCTGCTACTTGCACACTGATGTCACACTTTCATGGTCAGCCAGAAACTGTCCCTGATGCTGAACCCACCATTCCACGGTCTCCCTCCATCCCTCATAGAATCATATAATGGTTTGTGTTGAAAGGAACCTTAAAAATCATGGAGTTCCAACCCCTTCCCATAGACAGGGACACCTCCCACCAGACCAGGTTGCTCAAAGCCCTGTCCAGACTGGTCTTGAACCCCTCCAGGGTTCAAGCCACAGATTCTCTGGGCAACCTGTTCCAGTGCCTCACCACCCTCACAGGAAAGAATTTCTTCCTAATATGTAGTCAAAATTTCCACTCTTTCAGTTTAACACCATTGCCCCTCATCCTAACACTCCCCTCCCTGATCCAGAGTCCCTGCCCATCTCCCCTATAGCCTCTTTAGGGACTGGAAGGGGCTCAAAGGTCACCCTGGAGCCTTCTCCAGATGGAACAACCCCAACTCATCTCAGCCTGATGCACCACCCTGTCCTTATGCCACTGCCTCTTCCTTTTTTGGCACAATTTTCTCTAATTTCCTCCTCTTTATCCATGTTCCTTCCCTGATTCATATCTGTAAGCACAGAGAAAGGCAGTGCCAAGGTGAGGATAGGCAGAATTGAAGGGTCTTATATTCCAGCAGCAATGCCAGCATATGCTGGGTTGCACTAATTTTGGGACAACGCCATCACAACTCAGGTGAGACAAAGACAGATCTGTCAAATTCATGAGATGACAGCTGGTCTAACAAAGCAACAGCTGTTTTTCTAAGAAAGAGCAGCAACTCTTATTTGGGGAGCAGCAAAACTCCTGAAGTAGAAAGACATTAAGGAGAAGAAGTTAGCAGGAAGATTTACAGGGTATGTAAAGCTGTTTTCAGTGAATCACCAACTGTTCTTCCGCATCTTTTGACTCCTCCTGCAAGGTTTCAGCAACACGGGAAGGGGAAATGTCTTTGTAAACTTGGGATGATTTATTTTCCCTTGAGAATTATGGAAGGTAGACAGATACTAATCCATAGGTGACAAGGACAGTTGACAAGGACAGCTGACAAGGAGTTGTTTATGCTGCAGAGGACCTTTGTTAGTCCATGTACCCAAGAAACCAAGAAGAGGCTTTTGAGGAAGCAACAGAACTGCCCATGTACTGCTCAAGTGCATGCTTTCTTCATAGTTTGAGTAGATAGAAAAAGCACACATAACATAACTAAAAACTAAAACAATTCCCTTTTGGCAGCCCTACTGGAGACAGATATTTAAAGTGTAGCCCTTAGAGATAAAAGATATAAAAACAAGCTTCTGGATCCTGAGCTATGGCTACAGATAAAACCACAGCCAAAAAGCTGTGTATGGATTATGGACATTAGCCGAAACCTTCACACAGGAGAAGATCATTCAAGAATCTGATGGATCAGAGACACAGGGATTCCTGGATGGAAGTTAGGAGGCTTCCTTTATCTATTTTCTAGTGCTAGGTGAGTCCAGATACTTCCCATGCTAAATGTCTATGCTGTCCTTTACCAGACACAAACCCTGGTAGACCCCTTGAAAAACTCTGGAAAAGGATAACTAAAAAACTGTTCCTCTGGGAAGATCTTTCATCTAAGGAATGCAACATAATGCAAATGCAGGCACTGAGTCAGAATCCTTGACAAATGGTGACCTTCTACAGATGGATAGAGTTCTTTTTCAAACTCAGCACAAGTAAATTTTTTTTAATTTGTTTTACTTCATCACTTGCATCTATTATAAACATTTGTCTGGAAATAAGTACTTTTATTTGCATTCATGCTACCCTGTCTGAAGAGGGAATTTTAAGAGGAACTGATTCCCATGACCTTGCTAAAAATGAGCAATACCCTACTTGAAAACAGATAATGTTTAACGTCAGCAGTTTCATAGTAGAATCAGATAATAGGCTGAGCAATCTACTCATGAACGCTCATATTTATTTAAATTATTCAAATTTATATCATTGTAACTTGCAACATTACCCATTGCTGCAAGGTACTTTGGAAGAGTCTGTCCTGTCTCACCACATTTATTCCTAGATTTAACAAGTCCTACTTCAGCTCTTGTTCTTGGTTCACACAATGACACTGGCCTGTAACCATCCAACCTCTCCTGCAGAGCAAGCATTTTATCCTCTTTAGATGGTGCCAAAAGTACATAAACCTTTATTATCAGCCTTTATTATAAGCCTTTTCAATGTACTGAGTCTGATTTTCCCATTGCCCAGTACAGTCACTCACACCTGAGAAATGTGAATGTTAAGTGACTGTCGAACACTTTTAATCAGGAAAAGTATTTGACAGCTATTTAGCACTTACTTTGCATTGATATAAATAACAGAATATACAGAAAAGAAGAGTCTGAAGTGCCTTAATTGCATTTTATCAACTACTTTTGTTGTTGCCATAAGCAAAGGAAGTTTTCACTTGAGAACCATATTCCCTTTGTTGATGTTGGTGCTTTTAAAAGTAAAAGCTATGTGAAGAAATGATGGCATTAGAAGAAAAAAAAAATTGTCATTGGATTATGTAAGTATCAAAATCATCTCTCTTTTCAAACACCTAAGATGAGAAAAATTGAAAACAGAGTAGTTGTTCAAATAATGAGAAAATGTATTTTTTTCCATGACAACTGGAATACTTCTTGTTATACCTAGCAATTCACAGTGGAGGCTGCAAAGGTGAAGTAGAATACATGTCTATTCAATAATATATAAGCATATATATAAATAAAAATAATCATGTATACATGTTTAAAGACTAGCATTCTTGGGGAGATACCTCTTTCAGAACAGTACATGAGATTCATACCCTGGGTATCCCTGAGGACTTCTTGTCCTCATCTGAAGATATAGCATGGAATAAGATATTAACTATTCAGATTAAATTATAAAGGATGTGATAAAAAATCTCTGACTTCTGTCATTCATAATTTGGAGGAAAACTTTATTCTAGGTACTAGCCTTAGAAGCCATTACCTTTTGCTTAGGCCCCTGCCTTGATGACATCTTAAATAGTCCTGTTAAAATATATGAGACAATTCCATGTACAAAAAACTAAGCACGTATATGTCGGAAGGACTGAAGCTCGAGAAGCTAAATTACATGATTTGTGGGTGCTCTCAGGCAGCTAGACTTCTTAATGGACAATATTATGGATGAACCCACTGAAGATAAAAATAGCACCCACACATTGCAGGAGCCGTGTTAGAAATCTGAGCCACCAAATAAATTACCATCTACAGATTTACATAAATGGAAATATGAAAGTATCATTCTTCAGATTTTCTGAAGGCCACTAGAGCAAGCAATGATTTACTTGAAACTTAAAATGGGCTGTTACTGGATTCAGAAAGCCACTTTAAGTTTTAGTAGATCAATACCACATGAGGATCCGAGAACCCAAACATGCTCCTGAAAGTTTACCCGAAAGATTTTGAAAGAATAACAGTGATATTCAAGTACTGGTTCAAGTATTTGTCTGTTGATAAATGCAGTACAACAGTTGTGTTATGTGATGAAGGGGGAATGCAAAAAGAAATAGTATTTAAAGTTTACTTAATGACAACAGCAAGCTATCTGAGGTAGCTAACAACAGAAGAGATAATTCAATTAATTAACTTGGCCCTAGAATCTCACTAAGATTGGCTAAATGTTATTCATTTAAAAAATAATTTATTTGACTAACAGTAATCAATAAACTAGGATACTATAATATCTCCTTTCATGAAACTTTATTGGATAAATAAAAGTTTCATCTGAAATTATTATCCATTTCACTGGGTATAACGCTTCTCTTCTACTAGATGCTCAAATTTTTAATTTCTCAACAGCAGATCAGCTGGGAACAAGGTCTGAGAGTGCCATAGCCTCCTCATTTGTACTTCTGGATGTCATGTGGGTCTTCCAGAAAGGAACACAATGAAAATTCTTTCAGCTTCTCCAGTGTCTTTAGCCCTGTTTCCCACTAGTCTCAACACTGCAATCAACAGAACATTCAAATTAGTCAAGAGAGTTGAGCCTGTCTGTGGTTCAGACAGTAAAAGCAGTGTAAAATGTATATATGATGTATGTGGATGATGACTTGTAATCAGAGTTAGCAGTTTGAACAGTTGCATGTTTAAAAATGAAGCAGAAAGGAAAACAAAAATAACGTGATTAACTGACAAATCGAAGTGGTCATTCCAGCCAGGAAGAAACTAAAAACCAGTCTTGGTAAAGCAGAGCAGAAAGTAAAATTATGTTAGATAAAACATAAATTAAGAGACTTCCAAGGCAATCTGAAGTGCAAATGCTGAAAGCTTACAGAGAGCACAGGAAAATAGTCTCACTGATGCAAAGGGAAAGATCTAGTTAGAAAAAAAAAAGCCAACTACTTTATATTCATTTTTTTCCAGCTGATTCAATTTAATATGTCACAGAAGCGAGCTCATGGCTAGAAATTTGCAACGAATCCCAGGTTTCTGATTTCCTTCTATATTTTGTGGTTACTCCCTTCAGCTTGGCTGGTGGAGGGCTTTTTTGACACGGATGACCATGTTTTGCTGAATGCAGTCCACTCAGTCACACAAATTCAAGTTCCCAGACAGTTAGGTTACTGGGAGAAAAACCTGGCTTCCCGGGGGTCAGATGTTGTTAAAGAGCTCACAACCTCAGTTCTTAAATACCTCAGGGAAGGGTGACACACTGGAATTAGTTCAGCTTGCGTTAGCATGGAACACAAAGGAAAGGAGGACAAGCTTTTTACCATGGTCTGTTGACATAGGACAAGGAACAATGGCTTTAAACTAAAAGAGGGAAGATTTAGATTTGATATTAAGGAGATTCTTTTTTACTGTAAGGGTGGTGACGCACTAGCCCAGGTTGCCCAGAGAAGTGATGGATGCCCCATCCCTGGAAAGATTCAAGGTCAGGTTGGATGGGCCTTTGAGAACCTGATCTACTTGAAGATGCCCCTGCTCACTTCAGGGAGGTTGACCTAGATGACGTTTAAAGGTGTCTTCCAACGCAAATCATTCTATAAATCTATGATTCTATGATTCTGCTGCAGTTCCTCAGGATGGAACCATTATTGTGAGAAACACATGAGCTTTCTTATAAATTAAAACTGCCTTGGGAGAAAAAAACATCTGTTCCTGGGGTGGGAGGAACAATAAAGTCAAGAGATAAAGAAAGCCTACTAAAGGTGCTGGAAGCCTGACATTCAAGGCCCAATTCCTCAATCCCTAAAAAACCCCTTTATCATTATATGTTAAGTAACCATTAGCGCTGAGTGAAGAATATACTTGAAGTGTTGTCTTTACAGACACGTACACTCTTTGTCCATCCTTTGATTTGATCAGTGGTGTGTTCTCAAGTTCCAACAATTCATATACAGCCTCTGCTTTATCATTTTCATGGCCAAGGATAATATTTTCACCATCCTGTTAGAAATTTGACTGCAGGAAGAGTAGAGAATGGTTTTCCTGATGGAGACTGATGGTGGTTTGGTACAATGTTTCAGTGCAAGTATTTTTCTGTGTCTCAGACTCTTGGTTTTGCTTATTTAACTAATTGCCCTGTACCGTGATTTGGGATCAGGAATTTTCTCTAGCCTCAGATCAGCAATGACTGGGAGGAGAAGAGTTGCCTTCCTTCCTCTCTATTATGAGGCACGGCTCACTTTGTAGGGCAGGCTTGGTTTTCATGAGCAGACCCCTGCTTTTGGAGGGACGTGGCATATTGATCAGACCATTCACTTCTCCTGCTGCTTCCCTTTGGCCATTGTAGTGGCAGCTTTTGATCTACCGCTAGGAGTGAAGCTTGTTAGAAGCATCCTATGGCTTGCAGCGTGGGAGCACGCAGCCTGTGTGATGGATGGGTCTATAGGCTCTGAGGGTGATTACAGTGATGCAAGAGCTGTCACGCAGGGCTGAGCTCAGTAACTGGCTGCGTGGCTTATCCGTTCGCAGGCTACGAGAGAAACTCGGGCTGCTCCCACTTATTCCTGCACTCCTTGTTATCTTCTGCTCGCCCAGGAAGACAGCAGCCTCGCACAACCTCTGCAGTAGAGTGCTCCCATGGAAAACCTGAGTGAACAAAAAAAAGATTTCCTAGGAAAGAGAAATCTCTGGAAGATTTCTGAAAGAGAAAGATGAAGGTAAAGCCCTGGAGTCATGCCTTTACTGAAAAACAATCTGAACTGCTGATATTGACTGTGTAAATCTACTTGAATGAGAGAACAGTGAAGCATCTTTACTTTTCTCTTTTTCATAACAGAACACTTAGGCACGAAAACCCATAATTTCCAAGTGAGTCACTGGAAAAGAGTAGATTTCAAAGGAACCACCATGAAGTTTGCAGCAGGTGAAAACAGCCAAAAAGTGAGATAAGGGTGAGGCATTTCATGTTCATAACCCAGTCAGCAGCTTCAGTCCAGTCGGCTCATGCACACATTGTGTTCATGTGGGAGACTGTGAAATATAGTGGGGTTTTATGGAATGAAAAACTGGGAGCCTTTAGATCTACACATGGACTCTTAAGTCTCTCAGCTTATCATTTAATCTTGCCTTCAAAGATATTTCTTCATAAAAGCATATGGTTATTAACTGGCTTTGTCAAAACATACATTCCTAGTCTGCACAAATATAAGGAAAAATACATTGCATTTTTTTGTAGTTTGGGTCACTAACTGAATATGAAGAAGTATAATAGATTCTTCATCCTTGTATTTTTGCATCAGAATTGTGTATTTCCTTAAAAAACATTATTCCAATGTAATTATTCCAATAAAGAGTTATACAGCAATCTATCTAGATAAAGCCCTTTGGCGTGTGTTAGCCTGCAGCTCAAACTTGGTATCTTTACCCTGATTTTTGAATCCCATAGTCTGTCTAGCAGGATGAGATTCTTCAGCATGCTTTGAATTGTCAAGTTGTGTGAGACAAGATCCAAGTCTCACTGAAATCAGAATGAGCAATTTCAATAACTTCAGTCTGCTAGGGAAGAGATCCTTGAATCACATGTTGCTATTTCATCTTCTGTCTTTACAGAGATAAAGGCATGATCAGTACCCAGGTATCTTACTCAGCCTAGTGGTGGCACGAGTCAAGTGAATGCCTTGACAAAGTCACAGCCTCAGTGCCTCAGTGCCTCAGTGCCTACCTGTCAAAGGGTCTGGGAAGTGCTGCAAAGCCCTCTCATGAAAGCCTTTGTTAACAGCCTCAACCACCTCTTGATTGCTATTGAAAGTTGAAATGTAACCTTATGATGGTAAGGCTGATTGCTGGGTTTTTTTTGAGAATTTCACAGAAGCAGAGTTAAAGCAGCCCTTTGACATCTCCAAACCAGAGCCTAACCACCATGAGATGAGACAACTGCACCAATAACTCATCTTGTCACCAAAAAGGGCAGCCTGGCTCTTCTGTTCTTCTCCCTTGCTCCTGACATCACTGACTGTGATCCTGCAAGGGGCCAATTCAGCTTGTTAACCCACCTTAAAAAATCCACTGTTTTTTGCTGGATTAGTCCTCTACTAGTTGGCTGAATTAGCTCCTGGAAGCTTTGTACAAAATGCTCACAAGAAAGAGATGGGACTGTGTGGTTACGTGCATGAACTTGTGGGGCATATCAGTTTACTGTCAGGGATGCGAGAAAGGACTCGTGCTTGAAGCTTCTCCTTTTCCAGCAGTATCAGTTGTTCGTCTGATACAAGTTGATACCTCTCCCCACAAACTTCCCTGCTTTATCCTTAGACCATCACAGCTCCAATATTACTACTCAGTAATGCATACACTGATCCCTTTAATCATTAAAGGAAACCCCCAGGAGTCATCCTGAACTGAATAACCCCTGTGAAGACCTTTGCAAAGGCTAGTTATTACGTGGAGTGGACAATAAAGGGAAATGAGGTTTACGTTTGCTTATCCAAAAGGCCAGGGAGAGTTCATAGATTATTCTTCGCACAGATAAGCTAGACCTAATGTAAACACTCCTCACTGGAAAGTATCTGCTGTTTGTTTTCCTAACTTTAACCATGTGGCTAGCAAAAGCAGAATAAATGAAATAAAGGAAAGGTATTTTAATAATAAGAAACTCACTGTCTTTGAAAACTCAAGTTACTGAAAAGAAGTTAAAATGATATTTTTTACTCACTGCATGAAACACATGCTGATGTGGCTATGAAGCTGTCTTGTAAGTGAGAAATGGTAAGATTTCAAGCCTATCCCATCAGATGTTCATCATTACATCGAAGCAGAGCATTCTGCTCATTTTAGTTAAACCACTGCTTCTATTACCCTTTTATTTGTGTAACACTGATGTTATAACAGGTTTTCAATGAAATTAATGGATATTTGTCCAAGGAAGGGCTGGGGGATTGGAGAGGAAGGTTCTAATGGTTTCCAATTCTGCTATAGAAAAGTTCAAACAGAATTCTCAGTGAATATAAATTAGCATCTCATGGCTCTTAAAGATATCACCCACTAGCCATCTGTATTTTTAGGTTCATGAATATTGGAGAAAAAAAAACAACAACAAAACACCTATTCTCCCTGCCAAAACTGTCTTACGGATTATTTCAAACCAACCTGTGATTAATTTGTTTTCTCTGTCTTTTTACAATGTGACTAAACTTAACAATTTATATCACCAAAGTCTCAGCTCTACACAGTAAGTTTTCCTTAACTGTGCCTGGGTATTTCAGAGCAAACAAAAGCATCATTTTTGCAATGAATCCTCTTTGATAAAACTTTCCAATCACAAGAGTAAAGTGTTGATATTTTTTTCTCTTTTTTACATAGAAAATAATGCAGTATGCTGTTTAGAAGAGTTTGAGAAGTGGAGCTGGGTGAGAGAAAGGAGGACTGGCCCCAGAATGAAAACAGAAGACCTGGCTGTTGGAGCTGGTCGGATGCCATGATGTAGTGATGTTTGTGATAGCTGCCGTTTCTATGGCAACGTGACAGCATGATTTACTGCAATAATAGAGAAAGCAAATGCGAAGCTTTTGTTTAACTTCAATGCCATGAGCTATTTGTTGATATTAGGGGAAGGGGCAGGAGAAGTTCTTTGGCTTCTAGTTAAGCACATTACTGATGTGTCTTAAGTATAAAGAGAAGTCAATAAAGGGGCTCATGGTGTTCAAATCTTCCTTCTCTGCTCTCAGAGCTTGCACACAGATGCAGACACGGCGCTCAACTTCCCCACCATGCAAAACACAGGAGATTTCTCTGTGTGGACTGCAACCATCCGTCGTCCAGCTCAGGAGAGTGACACAGCCAGGGTCACCCCAGAGCCACTGGGTAGGTGGCTGAGTCTCTGGATGACGCCTACAGCGTGAAGGTTACATGAGTTGCTGGTCAAGGGTGGCTGGAGATGTTTATTTCTGGAATACTCAGCAGGGAAGGGTATGGGTATGGTGCTGACAGAGCTGAAGAAGTGGGTTTATTGGAGTCTGGGATGCTTGTAGGGTGTTTGTCTTGGACTGGGAGAAGGACTGGGGTTTCAGATTGGAAGGGTGGAGCTCCACCTTTTTAGTGGGGTTCCCCAAGGCTCAGAGGGCAAAGATGGAGCTTGTGTTGGTAAATAAAAACTGCTTCTGGCCATTGTGGTTGAGATCGGATTCTCTGTAGTGGGTTAGGGGGAAGCTTTGAGACAAATAGGCAAAAAAGTATGTTTGCTAGTTGTTCTTCAAAGATCCAAAAGGAAAAAATAGACGCCAACAGGCAGCTGTTCCAGCGTAATGAAGACTGGATTTAATACAGGGAGAAAAGGATGGGATCAGTAACACTGTGGGGCTCCACATTTAACTTTATTGTTGAACCATGCCACACCACAGCACTGAATTGAAGGCTGGTGTCAGACATGAGAATCATATTTTATTTAATTGGGGGGTAGATGTCTGGTTAGCGTTAGGTGATTAGATACCAGAGCTGGCTGGCTTGACCCTACCATCACTACTGCATTTCATTGGAATTCTCCTTTTCTGTCTATCCCTTGCTGATGTGCCAAGGCACCAAGTTTCCAACAGCACATCCTCACCTAAAGCTTTCACCTTACTTTTTTTGTGATGCTCTTCCATCTGAGAAAGTCAGATAATCCTGAGCCCTCCTTACCATGGCCATGGCTGGTTTGAGTGCCAGGAGTAGGAGTGTCTGAGGCAGCGACCGCCTTTACTCCTTCCATGTCGTACGTTCCTCTTGCTGTTTGCTGCTGAGCACACTCAAGAAGTTATTGACTAGATAAACTCCTCATATACTTCACTAGGACTATATTAAGCACAGCCTGACACCAACTAGCACTGAATGGCTTGGGTCCCTGCCATCAGGCTACTTGATCTTCCTGAACAGTGTGGCTCTGTGCCAGTATCCTGGTCCTTGCCCATCCTAGAACTAACTCCTGAGCTCTGCCATGCATTCCCACAGGTTTGAATGGAGGTACTGCTGCTCTGAAGCAGTGTTAGCAAGATCCAAAACAGCCTTTATTGTCCCTTGTGAAATATATCCGATGTCATAAAATGTGTTTTTTTCTGTGTAAATAACATGATATTTTTAAAATGACGGCAAGCTTTTGGGGATAAATATAGGGACGAACTTACCCGTTTACCTTCCTTATACCTTGCAATTATAGAAGGGTGTTTGTTTATTCTTTATTTAATCTGCACCAGTTCTTATTCCATAAGATCCTTTTGTGGTGTGTGCTGCTGGAGTGCATTTGTAAAACAAAATTAGCAAAGAGGACACAGATGTTGCTCTGCATTCTCTTTTTAGCCATACAAATTATAAACAATGTCTCTTTATATTAAGATACACTTTTCTGTCTCATATTGGTTTTAGAGCTGATTCTTTCAGTATGGTTTCTGTTTTGAGCGGCCTGTTCTTGTTTAACTATCCCCACTACTGTGTTTCATGTGAAAATAATGTTGCTTTCACATTCAGTGCACATATCTCAAATCCATATGTATTCCTGACCCGATACAAGGACAGAAAAATTAATAACAACGTAGAGAGCCACAAAACCAAACAGTATATTTCTCACTAAAGTCTACACTGACAGAATCAAGTGTACTTTGGCTTTTGTATGACAAGGTAACAGGCTGCAGCCCCCAGAGCAGAAGTGTCCTCACCACTGCTGCCTTATCTGAAAAGAGAGTCCAAGAGCTGATGATGGTGGAGGCTGAGTTGTTTCACTAGGACTTCATTACAAATAACTCTTTCCTACTGGAATACACGACACTCAAGAATGCTAATGTAGTTTTTATAACAGAGAAATTTTAAATTTTTTTTCTGACCAAGATCAAAAGAAATTATCTATATTTCTAATATTGATTTATTTTATAACCCTGATGTGAAAACATTCTGACTTCTGTCAAACTTTGATTCAGTTGACTGTGGTTGATCTACTGATAGTAAGATGTATTCAGCTATATGTTTTTTTTTTCTTTCCCTCCTCCCCATCCTGAAATCAATAACTAGGTCATGTTGTTTTTAATTCGATACACGCTCCCACTAAATATATATTTTAAGATGAACTGTGTNNNNGTGTTAAGATCACTACTCTCAGCTTCTGAGTAGACAGCAACAGATAACACCACCACAACAGTGTGTGTGCACGGGGTGAAAGGAGTGTTATAATTGCCCAAAACTGGAAGAAGTTCATCATGAAACTGTGAACAGCTGTTGTTAAGACTCATTCTGGGCAGAAGAATGCACCTCCTGATGTTTCTGTTCATTTGAGACATTTCTGTGCCACATGGAGTCCATCACGCTGAATGCTTTCCCTATGGGCTGGGTAGCTAATAAGACAGAGAAGCTTTATGTTGAACAGTGAGATGTCTTGAGTCAGCATGTCATATGCAATAAAAAACTATGAACTTGAGTGGTGAAAATTAATTTAGGATACTAGAGATTTGCTGATAAACATTTTCTCAAGCAGTGAACATCTTACGAAAAAATGAAATCATCCTACTTGATCATTTTTGTTGTTTGAATTTTGGGAATTGGATATTACTTGGGGCTTTGACACATTCTACAGTAGGACTTGAACTGGATTTTTAAGATTTTTGGGGGGATTAAATTGCAGTTTGGTTTGGTTTTGATTTGGTTTTTTTTATGAGGCTTTTGGATTTATCTTGAAGTTAGAATAGAGAATGTTGCTGGAACTGCTGGAGTCATCTGGAGCTTTATTAAAGTACAAACTTGCAGGATACAAGGCATCAGTCTGTAACAGATCTTAGAATTGTGAGTCCAGACTTGAATTTGGACAACTGAAGAGACTCTGAGGTACAGAATAATTTTGTTGATGGATTTATCTGTATCAACTCATCACTTAGCTTCAGTGTTGAAGCTAATGCAACCAAAAAATCATCAACTATGGATCATTTTGGAGAAGGTTTTAATTTTACCTTTCCACTTGTAAGTAGCCTCTCTGGGTTGTAAAGTTTCAGAAAACACACTTTAAAGAAGATCATAACCTGAGAGTACTTTCTATTTCATTACTCGAAGTATGACACTGTTTTCCCTGCACACACTTCCATTTCTCTCTAAATTTGGCAAGATGCAGTAGTTGCCGACCTGAAGCATCCATTTTGCAACCAACAGCTGCCTCTCTCTAGTCCAGCTGGCAAGCACCTTAACCTCTGCTTTTCCCTTTTTACTTTTTTTTACTGCTGACATGTTTTCTCTTGTTCCATCTCCTGAAAACAATTAGACAGCCGTCGAATGGCAGTCCTTTCAGATTGTGTTGGTGCTGAACTCTGGTGAAGGGTCAACCATTTTCAATCATCCTTTTTCACATGGAGCCTGCCTTTAAAGCAGCCCTCAAAACATAATCCAAACACAGGGAAGAAATTTGCAGCTGGTTTATATGAAGGAGCATTCATTAAGTGTGTGTGAGATCGTTTATATAGCTCTCTTTATGAGTAGAGAACAGGAGCTGGAAGAGGTCCAGTCAGTGCCTTGTGCATCTTGTCATGGCTTAGTCAAGTCCATCCCCTTCATCTTCGTCTTTTCCCTCCTTTAGTTCTGTTTCATTTCAAAATGTCAGCCCTATGTTCTTCTTCCTGCTTGCTGTCCTGCAGTCCCTTCACTTTATCTAACAACCTCAGGATGAGATGCACTGTGCCTCAGAAGTGCCTATTGCTCTGCATCAGCTCTTGAAGAAGCTGAAATGACTGGTTCTTGTGCAAACATCTCTCCTGCAGCCTTCTAGAGACAGGAGAGAGGAGGCACCAGCCTCAGGGCTCTGAAAGCAAGGGATTCATAGAAAAGGGTACTGAAAGAAGTGGAGCAGAAGAAGGCTTGCAACAATGCAAACATTTCATCACAGCACAGCATGAGATACTACTCTCCTTCGTGGAGACCAGGCATTTGTCCCTTGTCCCTTAGAGCAGTTTATCAAAGAACCAGCAACTGAGATTTTTTTCATTTCCCTGCTCAGCCCAGTACCACAGCCAGTCTTTTTTTGCCCCTTATATTTTTTAGCACTGGGAGTTAACCACTAAAAGGTACATAGAAGGTTAAGATAAAAATGCGGGACCTGAAAAACATGTTCAGTGTCTGCCTCTGTGCAGATTCCCTTCACGATTTTTTTCAGGAGGCAAGTTTAAAGGTCCTTATGACTTTTTAAATGTTTTATTTAAGCAACTGGAATAAAACCTATAGCCCTACTGAGGCTTCATCATAGACTTGAGTACAGATAGAATTTCACTTTCTGTGTATCTAAAACACAGCTGATCATCTGGGAAATAAGGGACCTTACCTCCTTTCCTTTCCTTTCCTTTCCTTTCCTTTCCTTTCCTTTCCTTTCCTTTCCTTTCCTTTCCTTTCCTTTCCTT
>JAOXNG010000001.1:204160817-204174705 GCA_028566535.1 Scolopax minor
GGTGGGAGGGGTATGGGGTACAGGGGTATAGGGGAGCTATATCCCCGCTCACCTATACTCAGTGGCCGTAACTTGCATCTGTGATTTCCAAAGTCCTCTATGTTTCATAAAATGTCAGCTTAATTTCCGAAGGCAGAACAGAGAGTGAAATATAACACTCCAAATTATGAGAATTAATGGAACACCTCGAGGCTTCAAGTAGACGAGACAAATGGCAGAGGCAAACAGCCTCATTACTTTTTTTACATAAGAAGCACTGATGTGCAGCAAGACGCACAGCTCAAACAGCAGGTTGGCCCTTGAGCAGTGCAGCAACACAAGGAGCAATAAAAATCAGCACCCAAGCAGAATAGTTATGCCAACATGGGGCTGTGCTTGGGTTAATCACCTCTGACGAGAGGTAGCTCTTTCAGCTCACACCCAGGGAGGTGCTGATGCAGGTCTACAGCTCCTGGCTGGGGAGGCAGCTCATTCAGCACCAGCACAGCAGGAGCCGAGCCCTGTCTGCTGCCAAAACCAGCTCACCTGACCTCCAGACCCATGTGTCGGCTACCAAAGTCTCCTTTCTCCTCACTACCGCTGAAAAATAAAGGCTGAGGAAGATATTATTGACTTTGGCACAGCAGAATTGAAAATCATCTCTTAAATCTCACTATCTGATCCAGGTAATGTAACACTTTCCATTACGCACTTGCTAATTCAGCATTTTTATTAAGTAGTGAAGAATAAGTGGTTTTGATCATATCTCTGTAGGTAGCTGGAATCAAAGGGAGAATTCCTTTGCGTATCTGCACCAACTCTTTCAAAGATAATCACTTTGTCTGCAACTTCTTTATCTTCCCTTCCCTATCAAAAAAACTGAGATAGTGCCCCATCAGATGGGTGCTGTGAGGATGCATCACAAGGTGAGAAGTGCTTGGCTCAGCGAGCCTGAGCGTTCCTGCTGGCAGAACACAGTTGGCTAAAAATGCATTCCTGTCCCTAGCTAGGAAATGATCCTTAAATTTTCTTTATGGAACTATGTTTTTGATAATATCTATGGAAAACAATTAATTAGCTGAAAAGTAACCCATTAGTATACCATTTTAAATTTGCATTAGAGGTTATGCTATAGAGCTAAATGTTCAAAATAGCTATTACTGGTTCATTATTTAGTCCACATACCTATGCAGACACGCTATTATTCCAGAGTATAGCACTCTATTCTGTCTCAACTCAAAACAGTTTGGAAATGGAATCAACTAGTTACATGAGTCACTTTATTATTCTGCACATAGAGAGTTCATCGCAACAGCTTCCCAGCTTTGAATGTATACTCTTCCTTAAAGTTGTCTGTGGATAAACCCTTTGGAATTAGCATTCTGTAATTATTACATTACAGCGGTGACTGAAGCCATAAGCTATCATCCCTCCCTGTCATGCTATGTTAAAGGCATCACATTTATGTCACAGAATTATGTTCCACTTGATGTTCATGGAACACAAAGTGCAGACAGCCTTAAAAGTACAATTTATGGAACAGATTCCAAGCCTCTCTAGAATATTGGGGGAGATTTGCAGGTAGCTGCCCTTCTCTTATAGCTGAACTATTGTTAGTGAGAGGTCTTCCAGTTTTGGGAGTAGAGGTAGTTACCTTCTGCTAAAGAGAATAGTGAAGCAAGAAATTCAGTGTTTAACACACCTGAAGAATAATCTTCCAGAAAAGCCTGTTTTCCACACGCTAGGAACAAACTGTTACCCTGAGTTCTACTTATAAAGGTAACACGTAATGAGTTGGATGTTATCTCCGCTTGTTAAGAGCATAAGCATAAGTTTGTGTTGAAAAATAAAAATCTTTCTTGACTCCTCCTTATGGCAAAATAATTTCATTTATGAAATCCAGCTGAGAGTGATTCCAAAATTACCAGCCACTAAAAAAAAGTCCTGAATTATGTGGGATTTCCTGAAAAATTGGAAAGGACATTTCCATTCTAATTCCTGAGGGACAACATCAAGCTCCCACTGCGCTGACCTGGTATGGTCCCTGGGACCTTCTCACGTGCTCACAGCTCCCATCCCAACCCCAAGCCTAGTAGAGGAAGAACTCCCAAACTATCTCTAAAGTATCAAAGATACCAATGAAATCTTTAAAAAATTCCCACATGTGTTTGAAGCCCACGCTGTAGAGAGGCACAAAGTGTCAGACCAATGTCCAGCAGACAACCCCAGCAGTGTGGGCACAAGAATGGGTCCAAGACACAATTCATCACAGTGCTTACCTACACATTCCAATTTCAGCATAGCTGGTCTCCAGGACTTCAGTGTGGCCATTCACTGTTGTACGCTTAAGTACCTATCTAAATAAATTTTCTAAATGGATCTCTCCACAGTCGCATACATTGCAGGAACATATGCACCATCTACTTATATCTCATTTGTAGGTATATACAAATCTGAATTTTACAATGTCATATCAAGTTGTCAACTTTTATTGTCTCACAGGGAGCAAACTCATAAGCTTTAGCCAGTTAAAGAGACTTCTATATCTTATTGCAGAGAGATGTTCTTGATTATAGCAAAGCTGCAATTTGCCTTTGGACAATGACTCCCAACAACTTTGGGCAATGATGATGCAGAAAATACCTGCATCTCCATGAAAAACGCACAGGGGATTTTGAACCCCCTATATGACTTTTTTTTGACAAATCTATTCCTTAATGTCACCTTCAAATACACACTATCACCTTGCTTAATCAACCACAATGGATGTCAACTGAAGTCTACTCTTGCCTTGAAGCTGAAATCTTGCCTACAACACCACCATTGAAAGAAAACCAAGAAAAGGGCTATCCGAAAAGATTTACAGCTACATTAACCACATTAGTCAATTTTATTTGGTGCTGTCGATACATCTCCAGTTTATCAGAGACCCCAGTGACTTACTTGTCATCTAACAGGTTTTGTCCCGTGATCAGATTTTTCCCAGACGGCGCATAGTCCCAGTTCTCTTCCACAATCCCGAGGTAATAGGTTCTGGTCTTTGCTTCCACTGCTGCCAACAGCCAGAGGAACCCAAGAGCTCGAAGGCAGCCAGCACGCTGCACGGGAGGCATTTGTAGTTGTGATTGCAAGGCTGGCAGCGGGCAGGCAGCAGCAGGATGCACCACAGAGAGCTCACCCCTCCCTCCCAGCTCTCAACAAGTTATAAATAAGGAATGGACAGAGCAAAGCTCCTCCTTTTCAGCAGGTAGGACTGGGATAGGCAGAGAGCCTGACTATGCAGAGCAGGGCTAGGGAGGAGGTTGGTGCCATGGCAGGACCTTTGCCAATCCTTTGGTGAATACATAAATTACTCACTTGCCTGCCCAGGCTAGAGCCAGTTGGTCTTTTCTGGAATTTTGGTTTCTTTTTTCTCCTCCTTTTTTCTGGACTAGGTAATATGGCATATTGGAGAAGCTTTTTGTTGGTCTTTTTGCCATCCCTATCAAACCCCTTTATTTTTAATTTTAATTTAACTCCTTTATCATGTCTGAGATCTCTAAAGCTAGCATCTTCCTGCCTGTGTTGGTTTTTTGAAATGGCATAACACTAATTTATAACGCAGCATTATCAAAAAGAGTGAGAATTTTCCAGTACCTCTCCAACTTCTAGGATTTTCTGTCCCAGGCATGTGATCTGAATGTATTCAGTTTTAGAAAGCCCAAAATGAGGTCCCCTTTTACAAACATTTCTGGAAATTAGAGCCCTTGTAAAGTCTTTCCATTTGGACACCTAAGAATTGAGACATACAAAGATCACCCTCTTATTAAGCTTGGTAATTAATGTGCCCACATAGCTCTCTAGAAAACCAGTCCCTCCCTTTATAGCTTAACTTCCTCTCGGAAGACATCACCATTACCGCCCTGGCAAAGCAAAATGTAAAACTCTATGAGTATGAATTGATTCTAAATTCTAAACCATGTAGGCAACATCCCCTAGGTGGCAAGACACTCTGCAAAATCATACTGCTCTCTTACTCATTTTTAACTGACTGAAGACATTAAAAAGTTGTAGTTCTGGAAAGCAGCATTACACTTGAGACTCACTGCCAGGTTTAATAGTTGTGAAATTCCCCTTTGAGCTCCAGAACCATCTGACCTCTTCCCGTAAGAAGCTAATGGTTACTCAAGGCTAGGGGTGTAAAGGGTTTCTCAAATGAATTTGGTAGCCACAGGTTTAACTTCATCAGTCAAAACCTAGCTCAGTGATGTGAATGTTTCCATGTGGCAGTTGTGTAAGGTTCACCCTCTGGCATGCAACAATAGCTACATGTACCATCAGCTGTGCTGAACATCCCTCTCTGCCACTGACTTCAGGTGTCTCTGAAGTCACACACGGAATTAAAAAACCTGGTGGGGTTCACAGCAGCCCAGCCTCCAGCAACCCAGACCACGATGAGTGTCGTTTAAATTCAGACACAAGGCACACAGACACATGGAGTATTTTACGAAAGAAGCTTTCTGTTTCTTCAGGCTATGGCATTTCATCTTTTTAGCCCTGTGTACATGGGTAAGGATACAGTCAGGCAGTTGCAATATTTGCTGTATGAGCGAGAGTCCCTTAGCTGCAAGCTGCTCTTTGCTACTTGCTAATGTTCATTTTCTCAAGTTAGTTAATTGCAGAGCAATGAGAAGCAAGAGAAGTGATAGGACAATACAGTTGTTGTACAAACAGAGATCCTGATCCTCAGAAGCAGGACCCACAGACTTCCAGATAACCTCGAAGACCTTGCTCGCCTCTTCATCCTTCTGCTGAAAACCACACACTGACCAGCCTCTTGGCATCTCACAGCAATCTACGTCTTCTCTTCCAAAATGCCAGCAGTTAAAAATCATCTTCCTTTTGCACTGCTTTGTTGCGTCATGCAGTTACTCAAACAATGCCAACTAATAGTACCGTGATTCTGAAAGGCATAATTAGAAAGCAAAAGAAATGACAATGACCGCAGGACAGGCAGAGGCTTTGCCAGCCGGTGGCACAGCTATCAAACACGCAACTGTGGTTGGGACCGATGGGCCAGCTGGTGGGTTATAAAGCTCTGAAAAAGCCAAGGTGTCCTTTTAACAGGTCAGCAGATTCCCACTGTGACCTTTGGATGGGGCCTGCGACCCTGCGAATACTTCCCTCACCCAGAGCATCTGCCCTGAGCCCAGGCAAACTGTGAGCTTGGTCTCCTGTCCCTCCAGCACCTGAGTTTACAGAACTGGGTGCCTGTTATGCAAATGTTCATTGTTATAACATATGCACCTTTGCATCTGAATAGGAAATATACTTATGTAGAGGGTAACACACACTTTGAATGAGATTGTGTAGAGCTCAATTGCTTGTCAGCCATTTGCATGGCATTACAGATAGTTAAAGACTGTGTATGAGGACAGTTTCATCCAGACAGTTTTGCTATGACCTTTCATTCGTTTGCTTTTTGGTAACTGAAGAATTCTGTTATATGTTTAACATAAATTTATATATATGTGGGCTTCTAGAGCTGAAGTGCATCGAGCTAATGGGGAATAGCAAGGGGAAGTGTCCAATTCTGAGCTGGCACCTGACTGCACTATAGTCATTTAAATAATAATAGTGCTATGTCCTAGTTCTTCTATTGCTTCTCATGTGCCCAGAACCGGGTCCTGGTTCCTTTCTTGCTAGAATAAGAATTCAAAATTCAAAGACAAAGTTAATTTCTTTGTCTAGTACTGTAAAAATTACTTGTGTAACAGGAATATTATGTGGGCATTAGCACCCTATATCAGCAATGTGTTGTAAGTCTGGTGAACGCCTTAGCTTGGCTTAAGCATTTACTAGATCTGACAACTTGTATACCCTTTGCATCCACACATTAACACTTAATTACCTTGTCACATCCTTAAATCCAGGCACACTCACATTCCGGAGAGGTGCTGTGAGCATGACTCAGAAAAAGATGAAAGAACAGCTGTTTTGCCCTTGCATCAGGAAAATCTGGGAAGCTCCCCTTCAGTAGTGGGGTAATGGGATGAAGTTTGTTAGGGATCCTTTCAACAAAAGGGTTATATATTGGTTCCTCTGAGATTTTCTGTCCCTCTGAAGGCTAAAATTATTACATGGCTGGGTTTCAAAATTTTGTAACGAAGAACAACTTTCGTAGGTCTGAAAGGTGAATATCTTGAGTACCAGATTGTGAATGAGCTCTGAAACATCACCAATGGCTCTTTCTTTATAAGTACATCAGGAACAATTGCAATAATTAGCTTAAATTAATTCCCTAAAGACCCAGCTTGTGCCAACTAAGGTTAGTGAATTAACTAGAATACCTAAGTTAACCTGGTGGTGGCCTTAAGGTCAATGAAGAGAGATGTTGGACCTGCTGACCTTCTGCATTGACCATACCTCAGTTCCTTGAAATTAGGTGACATAAGTTCAGAGATGAGCACTTTATTCACATTGTCTATTACTGAGACCCAGCTTGCATTCCTCAGATGATGAGCTGACATTCAAGCAGATTGACTATCCTCTTCTCTCTGATGCTTCTTGATGCAGCAGAGTTACCATTCTACACACTTGTTCCCAGTCCCTCTGCTGTGTTGGTCCACATTGCAGTCAAGGTTGTTTCCAGCATGAGACTACCCTTGGCTGGTATTGCCACCAAACCTGGAGCTGTGCCTGTAGTGACCATTCCAAGGTGACAAAGAGTGCCTGTGGTAAAGCCAGGAACTGAATTACACCCTGCCAAGTTTCACACCACTCTTTTAACCAAGCCACCCTTCCCCTTACTCAGTTTTCCCACGCTCTCAAGGCACAAACACATATTAAATGCCAAAGCCTCGTAGTACACCTGTGAAAAACAATTTCATCTGCACTTTCTAATAATTTTCTCTTTTGCAGAAGTAGTGAACAAAAGGTAAACCTCATTTTACAGACTTGGGTAGCCACACCAGGTGTATCTTAATTAGGGGAATCTTTTGAGTTGACACTAGTAAATTGGAAATATCAAAAACTGTCTGCTGTGAAGGCTTTCACCACTTCTATGTGCAGTTCTGGATAGGACCTTGGTAAGAAAGGATTCCTTGTCAGGTTCAGCACTTCCCAGGAGCACTCCAAGTCTGAGCACTAAAACAGTTGGAGACAAGGACAAAAAAGCTTCTGAAGCTCTAAGGGCCTGTTATCAGTGAAAATACTAGAAAGGCAGCTGTAGCCCATATTACAGGTGGCTCAGTGTGGACCTGATTCATGTCTGCCCAGAAGCCCTTGGCAGGATGGACACTTAACCCAGCCCTCCAGATTCCCACGTCAGAGTCTGCACAACTCCCTCCAGCCATCTGGGCTCAGTCCATGCACCCCAGCCCAAGATCACACTTGACAATTAGCACAACAGTTTTCTTTGTACATCTCTGTGCAGACACTTTTCTTGCAGAACAGCTGCTTTGGTACATTACCAGCCGTGGACAAATCTTGGGCCAAGGTGGAAATGGAAATGGAAAAGAGGGCTCCTATTATATCAGAAGCAGCCCACAGATCCTTTCTTTTCCACCATGGGTTTGAGCCAAATTCTTTATCTGTCACACTGGCAATGAAGGACAATACTGTAGCTGAATTTAGACTTTAGAGAAATTAACAATATTTTGGAAAAAAAGATACTCAATTTAAAAGACTCTAAAGGGATACAACACCACCTGGTTCATTGGAGTTTATTAACTGTAGCTGCATTAAAAAAAAAAGTGTCACATTCAAACAGTCATTCATTTAATACCATGAACACACACATTCACTCCCAAGACTCTAGTCATCAATCTGCCCTCTTAGAAAGAAACTTGATATTTATATACAGGTAAAAATGCCTTGAGAATGAAGCTTATGCAAGATTTGGCTTCTTTGTCTGTCACTGAATCAATGCCAAAGAAATGAAGAAGTAGGTGCTGTCTGTCCCAAACCCTAAAGTAACATTCATGACTGAGTAGTTCAGTTATTCTCAATTGGTAACTAATTTTTTGGGTGCTGCTGCCAAGTTGGTGGAATCCATAGTAATCCTGAGACTGTTCTAGGTAATTCCCAACAGTCATAGTACAGCCATGATCATACCAGTTATCATATTTCACCTGGCCAAACAGGTTTTCCTCTTGCAGTTTGTGTGGAAAAGAAGCAGAACTAAATGATTTCTCTAAATTTTGTCCCTTTAGATGTCAAGATTCAGAACTATAGCACAAGTCCAACAGCAAATACTTAATGTATTTCAGTTCATGCCTGATTTCAAAGACATGAAAATCAGAAGCATGAAAGAAAAGCTGTGAAGTCATACTCACAGGCCAATATTAAAACAACCTAAACCATACCGTTTCCTGCTGTATGATCCTCTGAAGATGCCTCCTCATAATAACTGATCCAAGGAATCGCTCAAGAGGGGAGCAAAGATAGCTGCCAGCTAGTCCCGGCACAAGTCCAGGGGTAGGAGAGGGCAATAGCAGAATATTCAAGGCACTGTGGGTGAGGATTGTAGGTATGGATGCAGCCCAAGAGCGCTGAGGTAGTTTACGAGGTGGAGGCATGCTAGTCGGCATCGCCTGGGAACCTATTGATAAGGAAAAAGCACTTGCAGTGAGGAAGGATTTTAACTGAAACATAAAGTATCTGTTCGCTTTATTGTTGTCACTCTACAAGCAATGTGTTCTCTGGACCAAAGCTTAATCTTTCTTATTAAAGAATTTGGCTGGTAGGCAGCAGATACACAAAGTCACACAATTAGAGTTTTAACCCTCCACCCATGCAAAGAGTTTCAGTAACTCTAAAATCTTACGCCTTTTTCCTCTTTCTGCAGCATGCCAGCAGACAGCAGGTTTGTACAACAGACTTAATGAGATGTAAAAACAGCTAAATCAGTCATGCAAGAGCAGCATTACAACTCTATGATGTGAAAAGTTAGTATTTGGGTAGGCAAAAATGCCCATCGTTGCTTTCATTCTGAAGAATTTTCTCAGTATGGAACTCAATAGTTCAAGACTAATTTATGCAGTGCAACCTCAAACCAGGAGAGTTATCAATCCTGCTGAAGTTTATGCTGTATGATTTAATTAATTTTCCAATTTGTTACAGAAGACTTGAGTGAGGACAGAATAAAGGCTTCATTTTCTTAGATATTTTACTGCACAAGAGCAGGCTGATATGCAAAACTAAAAAAAACCCCTAGAACTAGAAATATTAAACATGAGTGTTTCACAGGCATAACACTGATAAAGAAACCTACTTGTTCCAGCTCGTGGGGAATGAGAGGCATCTGGGACAGGTGAATGAAGGGAAGGGTTGGCTGGTGACATTCCAGGCATTCGTGCTGCTGGTGACGGACCAGAGACCTGGGGAGATCCTGGCCAGTTCCCTGCACGCTGACTGGGTGACATCATGGTGTATGGTGAACTTGGGTCTATGGTACCTACAGATGGTACAAGACTGTTATGTTTGGATTTTTTAAAGTACAAGATTTTCTAACCTAGAAATCTGAAAAAAGGCTTAGCAAAATATCTAAAGCATGAAAGTGCCTGCAAGCTTTTAGACTACATATGACAACCATTAAAAAAAATGAGGGGAGAGCAAAAAAAATTAAAAAACAATCAAGATACAGATTCAAAGATTTTCTGGCTGTGTTTTTTAAAAGGTAAAATTAAATTGAAAGTTAAGGCAAATCAGTTTGTTCAACACGTAACTGGGTCTAAACTAAAAAGAGCTCTTGCCTATATACTTGGACTTCTCCTGCTCCTTAGCAAATGAAAGCCTCGGACAGACTGTTACTTATCTATTCAGTATCTTGTAGTCATCTCTACAAGAGCCCTTGTTTTTATAGTCCACTATAAAGACTGTCCAGAACAAGCTTCTTAAAACAGTCTGTTGCACATCTATATCACTTTGTTTATCTTGACATTTAAATTGGTGTGCTAAAATTACCATCTGAACTGTTCATTTATTGTGATCTATGGAATGGTTTCCAATGCACTGTGATTACAACAAACAATTATTTTGGCAGCTTTCCAAAAAAAGGCTTAATACACGAAACAACCAAAAGGCATGCTACTTACATATAAGTATATCAAACCAGCAAGACTCTGTCAACGTTTTCAAATTGCAAGTATTTGAATTTCTAACCTGTTCCAGTTATTTTTCCAGGAAGTGTAAGCAGTGAAAATAAATTAATTAAACTTGCAAGAGCCAATGCTCATTAAAAGCTGCAGCCATTGTTCTGCTACAAGACCACATGGAATTTCCCCACATTAGTAAGCAGGAAAGAGTGACTGATAGCCAATCTTTAAAATGTTAGAAACACCTCAACGTGCCATGCAGCTACTTTTGACTACTGTTAAGAGTTACACTCACTTGTATGAAAACAGCTACTTAAGCTACAAAACACAAATTTTTCTCAATTAACTTGTCTGCTTTGGAAGACTTAATTTCAAGATGCAAATGTGCTCTCCCTGTCAGTATAATACACCTGCCAGTAAAGAACTCACCATGCGGGCTGGCAAAGTTAGCTGTTTGTCCCATTGTGATTCCAAGAGAGGAAGGTGAAGGAGTTGGACCAAAGGATGCTGGTGAAGGTGCTCTTAAAGCTCCACTAGGTGAGCTCGCAGCATGCAGATTACCTAATCAAAAACAACATGTCACTCCACATACACATTTCCCATTTTTCTGTTATAATTTTTCCTATCAACTGCAACAGCTATCTACTTTCTACAGAGCCAGCAAACAAGACTCATGAAAATTTGGTTTTGCACTCAGAGGCTTTATTTTGTACATGCACAAGCATTAAATTTTCCAGATTGATTCACCACAAAACAGAAACTTTCCAAGATACTTGGCTTGAAGAATGGCTTTTCTCCCCCTGACAAACCCTTCCCCAAATTTAAGTATTTTCAGCTGTTGCAGTATAACAGCTGAAGCAGAAAGAAGAGCTTTGGTGATGAAAAGCTAAAGATGACAGTTTCACAAATTTTTTTTTTTTCAGCTTCAAAATGTACTTTCCAAAACATGAATAGCAGGACTCTGCTTTGCTATTCTTCCACAATATAAGGTGGAGCTAAACACTGCTTGCTCAAATCATAGAAAAAGCATGCATGCACCAAAAGCTGCCTGTGTACTACCAGCACACGAACTCTTACCTGGTGACTGTGTGTGCATCATGGACGGAGATGGTGTCACCGTGTTGTGATAGGAGGTGGGGGGTGAAGTAAGAGGATATGCTCCCGATGCTCCTGCCTGTTTTGCAAATGGCTGAAATTGTCAACGCAGGACAGTGAACATTTTTTACCATTTTGTACTAAAACTAAAGTTAAGTATGTGCAGGAGAATACTAGTGAGAGTTTGGTCCCCATCTGTGGAATCTTACAGATTCATCAACCCGGTGGTCGGATGAAAGCTCTGCTGCTCCGCTTCCCACCCTTCCCCATGAGCAGATGGGGATTAAGTGACAAGGCTGGCTTTTTAGCACAGTGAAGTGTAAGATTAAAAGTGCCAAAAAATATATTCTTATGTAAAGGCTGGTATTTCAGCTGATTAGCTAAGGAAGTCTGATTTATGGTTATTTCTACCTGGGTATTAATTTCTGCTTACAATAGAAGCCCCAGAGATGTGCTGTCCACTGCAGCTGGCTGCAGCTTTATTTCACGTCTCAAAGCCATCTCCTAGGAAGTTGAATTTGTCACATCTTGGTTAGGAGGATTATCTTCACAAGAATATTAACCCTGTAGCTTGAAAATGTCTCATTCTTCATTTCTGGTTCTTCTTTCTTCATACATTATTAATTCTGACTGATGGCCTGTGTGTTTAGAGTATTACTATGTTTTGGGGTTTTTTCTCTTTGATACTGTTGCCTACTGTTTGTGGAGGACATGCCCAAGTTAGATTTAAACTACCTGTTAGGAGCATATCCCAGAAGAGAATGAGATTTCAAAGGAGAAAACAGCCCCTTATTTAATGAATTTATTCAGTGGCATTTGCAGTGGATGTGGTGTTTAAGTGGCTGCACCACCACGGGTGTGCAATCCGTGCATATTAAAGCTGAGTTGGTGTAAGTAGGCAAGTGTACTAGAGATGTGACAGGCATGTCACTTTGCACCCCTAGTCCTGGCAATTAAAATCTCGTTCCTCTAGGAAGGCACAGAAAGCTTATTAAGAGAGGTTCCTTCCGATCAGATGTGTGTTTGCTTTGACAGTGCAGTACACGATGTGAGGAAGTTCTTCCTTGCTTTGTAGTTTCTCCAAATTATCACCAAAGACTGTTGCAGTGTCAGTGCCTCCTTCTCGTGCCACTTCGCTTGAGATAAAAATAGATTAAGCAATAACATTAATTGAAATGTTTTATGCAGGGGCATGTAAAAGAGGATTTCACACTTAACAGCAGCATTTCTTGTATCTCATCTGGCAGAATGACCTCCTCTGTTTGCGGGGTTGGAGCTTTATCTTTTGGCACTGGGAATTTCCTAGATTTATTAAGCTGAGGCCCATAGCCCGTAAGGTTGATGGCTTTAAGGAACTTAGTGGTAGATGCTGTGCAGTGAAAAGGTTATTGCTTTGCCTTCTGCTCTGGAGCTGACACCCTGGGAGCCAGAGCTGGGTACGTGCCTCTAACGAGACAGCCCCAGAGTGGGTCCCTAATTCAAACCGACGCAGATGAATTTATTCCAATCAACTGCAAGTTTTGTGGTAGTAATATGTTTGACAAAAATTGAAGTTACAAATTTGAGCTGCTATGAGTTGGTATAGAAATGTCTTTATACTGCTCCCTGTATGATAACGCTAACTTTTCTTGTGGTGTACTTCTGTAGCAGTTGCTATGGAAGTGTATAAAGACATGAGCACTGTGTGAGTAATCTGTAATTTAGAAACTGTTCTCAGGATGTTTTAGTCTCCTTCATTAACCCTTATGTGACCAGTTGGCTATTAAATACATGCTGCTGGAGTCACCATTAGCACACACGGGCAGTGCAGTGTTGGTACAAAGTGTAGTACAAGAGTAAGGAACATTCAGAAGAACTTCCAGTGAAATGGAAATGATGGTGATTTTCTTTTTTAAATTTTATTTACGTACATGATGTTTCAGTTGTGGACTTGAGTCCAGATGCAAATATATTCCATCTTTATCTTAATACTCATTTTCTAAACTGATAATCACACATCATAGTTACTGTGGGAGAAAGTCACAACATTTTTTATCCAGGTATTTGTTGCCTGGCACAGTTATTTAACAAAATTAAGCCTTAGCTTCTTTTGTGTCAGTGTAATAGCCAAGGTCATTGTCTGAGCAAATTATATAAATTTTGGGATGGAAGCCTCAGTGTTTTACTTTTGAGTTTTGCAGTGCCATTCATCCAGCACTATCACAAATCACTGCAAACTTAGAATCATAGAATGGTTAGAGTTGGAAGGGACCTTTCCCCCTCTGTCAGCCATCTTTCCCTAGGATCAGATCACTAGATTATTTAATCTTTGGTTTTAGACAAGGTGGTTCACCAGCATGGTTGATCTAGGGTAATTGCATATCATTCTTTCCCCAACATTCTCACTCAATATTGTAAGAGTATTGGGGGAAGAAATTAAATTTACCACCCTTAATCCTTTTACATAGAAGGTGTCACCACTACTCTCTGGCTAAAGGGAAACAAAAAAAAAAAATCTTTCCTGAGTGGAATTGCTGGAGGGTAAACCCAACAGAAGGGATTAACACAAATGTCATACCGGACATAAAGGGCGGACTGATTCCTGGTGAATTATTGGAGATAGCTTGCTGACTTCATTCACTTCTGTATTTGCAAGCCATCAGTGCCATATGTCAGGACTTGCAAACTATTCAGATGAATGCGAGTCATCTTGTGAATATGTTAAATGTGCTTTGTTGGGATGATGGGATGTTAGCCAG
>JAOXNG010000001.1:204239315-204250486 GCA_028566535.1 Scolopax minor
TTGGAAAGAACTTATTCCTAATCTCCAATCTAAATCTGTTTTTCTTCAGTTTAAACCCATTGTCCCTCGTCCTGTCACTGCAGGTCTTTGTAAACAGGCTCTCCCCAGCCTTCCTGTAGCCCCCTCAGATACTGGAAGGCCGCTATTAGGTCTCCCCAGAGCCTCCTCTTCTCCAGGCTGAACAACCTCAGCTCTCTCAGACTGTCCTCGTAGCAGAGGGGCTCCAACCCCCTGAGCATTTTTGTGGCCCTCCTCTGGACCCATTCCATCAGGTCCATGTCCTTCTTCTATTGAGGGCTCCAGATCTGCACACAGTGTTCCAGATGAGGTCTCACCAGAGCAGAGTAAAGTGTGAGAATTACTTCTCTGCACCTGCTATGCAGATCAAGGGCTACACTGAAAGGAGCATTCATGTATTAGAGAAGACTTCCCAAGGCACGGCCAGGGATATTCAGCCTAGACAGCAAGGCAAGGTGCCACACTATGGGCCTGGGCTCAGGCTTTGGGCACATCCTTGGAACAGGAGGTTTCTTTTACCACTTCAAAACATCTCAAGTGTTCCCTCCCTTCTTTGGAAGCGCAGATCCACTAGTTGTTTCTTGCCCTGTGGGTAAAAGGTCTTTCTTTCTTCTCCAATAACTGCTGCTTAAGCTGTTACATTACAAAAAGCAGCCAAAGTATCAGTATTTTACTAGACCAACACAGACACTCAAGAACCCTAAGTCTCACTGTCCAGGCTTTGTGTCAACTCTGCAAAACCTAATATGAGAGGAAATTAATTTGTCTCCAGCTATCTCTTCCTTTCTGCTGCTCACCTTCAGCTCTAAGGGCTGCTGCAGTTTCCGTGGTGCAGACACCATTCGCAAGCTTCTGTAGCTACTGAAAATTTTCCTGTCATGCCAATCTTCCCACAAAGCTGGAGTTTTAGAAAATCTGAATCAAATACACATATCTGACAGACTTCAGGAAAGCCACAGCTCCGGAGACTTGTTCTGTCAACTTCCAGAACATAATCCAAAGCTGGGACCTAACTTCTGCCCCAATTCCACCTTAGAGGAGTGCTCCTTTCAAAAGTCAAGAAGAGAAGTAGAAGGATATGGCTCTATGGACTTTAAGCTTTCCTAGTGCCTTTAGTCATGGAAGAAACCAGTGCCACTTTAAAGATTGTGAGGGATTGTTTATGCAGTTAAATATTTCGAAAAGATGCATTTAAAACTTAATTATAGGTGAGTAAGGTTGAGCTAATATTAAAAAGTTCAAAATGTCTTGGTTATTCAAAATGTCACAGCATTGTTAATTTTGGAACACCAACCTTCCAATCCATTTGCCAATCAATAATAATATCCTTTTATTTGCAGCAAGTACAACTGAAGAGATTGAATTGGAAACCATTGAGTGTTAGCCAAGGACTGTCTCATAACAAAAATAACAATTCTACCTCAGGAGAAAATATTGGCAAGGGAAGCAAGAAGAAACCTAAAAGGTAAAACATTTGTGACTACTGTAGAAACATCCTGACTGGCAAATTAATCAGACATGAAATCAGCAGTGACCAATGGAGCTGTTTTGACCTGTTAAGAATTCAGCTCTGCCAGCTAAGGTCAAAGTAAAAAAGAATATGCTTTCACGTTGAGCATGAACGCATTTTTGTGGCTAATTAATAAAATCTACAGCTTCTACCACTCTTAAAAATAACCAACAAACCAAGCAAGCCTCTAAGATCAACCCATAAAGGAAATGATCATGGCCTTGAAAGACACCTGTATTTCAGCTACAGCAAGTCTCCTATTACAGACAGAACAGCCATTAGCATCCTTCAACATAATTTAATGTCTAATTACAGTATTACATTAAAAAATTAATTGCAAGGATTGAATCCTGTTTATTGCACCTGTGCTGCTACTTTGGGGAATAAGGAATTTCTCAAAGCTCTGAAGACAAACTGTAATTCTTTATGAGACAAAACTGAAACAACACCGAGCTGGTCAAAGTTCCCCCTCTTACGTCTCCAATTGCTTACACCGCCCCGGGATATTAACACACATTTTATGACATTACGAGAGAAGGTCATTAAAACAAGGAACTATGCAGAGGCACAGAGGAGGACGCTGTCTGTAATGATTAGAGTGGCCTGATAAAACACTGGCACATCACGCCAGTGGGGTGGCTAAATACTGAAGTTTCATTGTGGAAGATGTCTTGTCTTTTGCAGTTAGACCATTCGCCAGTGGCTATCTGGGAAGGAAAAGTTAAAACAGCATTGCTTTGCAATTTAGTATTTACAAATACAGTTCCAAAATTGCTCATCAAGAAGCCACTTTTGCTTTCCCATGTTGTAAGGAAACATGAAGAGATCCAACTAGTGTTTCCTTTAATCTCCGTATTGCACTTGTATTTTCCACCTCCAGATCTGCTGGGGGGAGTAATATTTCCTTCTGTGAGAAAGCACTAACTGACTGAGCTTCAAATTATCCTGTTTTGCTTTTGTAAAGAGAATTTTGCAGTGTGAAATAAACTTCAAAAACGTAAGAGACCACGGACTAGCCTGTGTTTGCAGATTGCCACGGGGCTTTTTGAACCAAACTTCTACTGCCTGCAAAAAGCTTTTACAAGAGAGGCTGCCAGAGCCTCCCTTCTGGTACAATAGGTTAGATTTTGAAAAATAAAGAATTTCTCACCAGGCACATAAGCATGCAAACGGCCTTTCCCCAAGGCACAACGTCCACACCACCCTTGAAGAGTCATGCCCAGGCTGAACCTGCCATTCGTAGCACAAAGGGCCCCCCACTCACTCATAAATTCAGGTACCAGATTCATCTGGTTGTTCCTTCCTGCATCTAGGAGAAGGGGTCAAAAAAGGTGAGAAATTGAAAAAAAATAATAATCCCAGCTACAGCACATCTTGGGAAAGTAACAGTTTGTTCTAATTCTTCCCTTTAACTAAGTATTACCACTCTTCTGTATCTTTGAGTGAATTGAACTTTGATGACACAGAAGTTGGAAGTGCATCTTTTAATCACCAAGCTTGAAGTACTCTCCAAAGTATCCATATGGGACACAGAAAACATTATTAAATGTGGGGTTTTTTCTGTTTATCTGTTTCAGATTTGGTGGTGTGTTTTTTTTTTTTAATCCCTAAATCTTAGAAGTTATGCATTAGGCTGAGCTGAGTATATGGCAGGTGCTCTGCCAGACTTACTTAAAAAGGACAAAAAGTGCTGCTAATGTAACACCATTATTATCTGCAACCTTGACTTGAGTATTGCAATTGGCAAAGGATAAGTCAGGGAAGGTCTGAATGACCTTCTGAATGCACTGCTCTAATTGTAGAGATCTCTTATGCTTTTAAACTACAATATATGAAAGCTGGGATGGAAGTAGGAAGTGACTGCTTAAAATTCTTGAATTTAAGATGCACCGTAACAGTAGGAAGTTTCCAACCAGCACAGTTGTTCTACCTCTCTCAGCTTGGCTAAAGATATTGCAGCTTGGCTTTTAGGTAGCAATATCTTAAATTAACAGGGATGCAAAGAATATTCAGTGAGAACACACAGCAGAGTTATCCTATATACTGCTTTATTATAGACAGTTCCTCACCCACAAATTATATCTAGAATTTAATATGCTTACTCTACATTTGTAAAATATTCACTGAAACCAGTGTTTGTCAATCCATATCATTAATGTTAATATCTGATATATAAACAGCGAGGCCAAGCTGGCTGTAGCAGTTTGCTACACTAGAGGTGACCGAAGCATCTAAAGTCTTCTGGCAGGCTCTTAAAGTGGAAGTTTAGAAATTAATAGCTATTATTACTCCAGTGGTAAACTCCATGCAGAACAGCAGCAAATTTATTATTTAGAGCATTCCAAGCGATCAAAGGGATTAAGGCATTTTCCATTTAAATTTTAATTAAAGAGATGTCCAAGTTCACAAGATTGCTTGGCAATCAATTGCAAAGGTCTTAATCATCCGTTAATGCTGTCATTTCACGTTCAAAGATGCACCACCAAGAATTTCAAGACTGACCCTGTTGGAAGCCTAATCAGTCTATTTTTCATTATAATTAGGAATCCCTGTGTATTCAACACTAAAAGAGATTTGTCAGGTCCCTAACCTTTTTTTTTTTAATTTTTTTTGCAGCTGGGCCTGGAAGCCTTGAGAAACATCTTCACTGTTAAAGGGCAGTGCCTGCACTTCTGCAACACAAGAGAAGTCCTTTTGCATCTGCTGTTTCTTTTCACAAGGGGACAAATCCTGCAGCTATGAGACACTGACACCTCCACAGCGACCTTACTACTTGGTAACGAAGAGCTTATTTGGCAAAAAAGCTGTCATTACTTGCAGACCTCTTGAGTTAGGTTAACAACAGTCAAGTGTTAAGAGCCATTTGTTTCACACACTCATCTTCTCATTACTAGTGTGAGAAGACTCATTGTGTGGCCAAGACAGTCCAAGGAGCCTCCTTACAATCAGATGCAGAGATGTTGTGCTGTTTGATAAGGAACAAACCCCCTCTCTGCCTGTAATCGGGGGGGTCTCTGCTAGATCAGCAATGGGCCCTGGCATCACAGGTGTTGCCTAAGATTCACCCATCTTTCAAGAAGATCAAGTCTTTTCAACCTTTTTTCAGCTTTTTTTTTTTTCATTTTTCTAAGTCATCTTGGGTAACCCACCAGGACCTGGAAGGAAAACCTTTTCTCTCTGATAGTTCAGTTGCCCAGAAGCAAGTACTTCCAGGGGCTGAACTAACAAGATGTTCCACACCAGTAAACACCAAGGCAAGTACAACAGCTGCTGTGGAGACACATGGACCAGCAGCTTCCTATAAGCAGTTGCTTAATATGTTTCCTGCAACTATTCTTTATTGCTCAAGAATACAGCAAAATAACAACTGTCACCATACAAGTATGAAGTTAAATTTGAACATGTTCTATGTGCAAGAAGTTCTCATATATATGTATTTATATACACACACAATATAGACGTAAATCTGAAGCGGTTCATGCAGACAGCTTTCAGAAAGACCTTTAGCAATTAATCATCAAACAAAAGAAAAGCCTTGTGTAACACCCGTCTAAAAGCTTCAAGAAGGCTACAATTACAACCAAAAAAGACAAAAACATGACTTTTTTTTTTACTTTAAAAGAACTCAAAAGTGCTGATCCTCAGGAAGATACTATAACTCCACTGGATGATAACCAGTGCCAGTGAAGGGGAAAAGAAAAAAAGAACAGCACAAGCGTGGAGATCCAAGGTCTACTGCATGAGTTACCTGCTTCTAGATGTGAATTTACAGGTCACCCACAAACTCAAATTATCAGGAGAATTTTGCAAGGAGAGTAAGACTCCTTCCTCTACATGCTTGCAAAAAAACAAGGACAGAAAACACAAGCGAAGTAACTGACACCAGATGGGCTCCTCTGCAGCCACCAGAGAGGAAAGGCATGTGCCAGAAGCTGCAGCTCCCTAACACTCTCAACTTAAAATCATCCAGTGAATACATCTCCCAGAAATGGGTCACCCAGAAGCCGTATCAAATTCCAACTCAAGAACATCACACAGTGAAGACTGTTCCTTGAATCCTTGAAGTTTTGTTTAGCTTTAATTTTTGACAAGGGAGCTCTGCTTCTCCTGTTGTCCCACTTCTAATCAAAGAAGTCCATCATCTTCCACAAGGAGAGCCACTCCTTGGGGTATAAACCACTAGAAGGCGTACCAATAGCACAATCCAATTCTATTCATTTTCTCCTTTCAGAAATATTTGCAAAGATGTATTGAGAAAAGTTAGGGGCACAGGGGGAAATGCAATAAATCTGAGCAGACACATTACATGCAGGAAAGACTACTGAATTTAATATTATTAAAGAAAAATACATTAATTACTCAGCTATGTTACTCTAGATAGAGGAGCCTGCAGATACACCTGAAAGGAACTTTTTCAAAAAGTTGTATTTTATATCATTGAAAAAGGTTTTATTAGAAACACTACAATGGAAGTATCTGTACAGGAATTTGCTTTTGCCTTCTAGTGTTGCCCCACAGGTTCCATTTCTCTTTGCTGCTCGGGCAGGGATGGCTCACAGCACAGTGAGGGGTCAAAGCCCCCACGTTGAGGCTGACAGATCACTAGCAGGGAGTCAGGGCGGCCATGAGGAGTTCCATTTTATACACAAAGTTACGACCTTCCATTTTATTCCACTGAACTTCCTTGAAGGGCCCTCGGAGATGATTCCACTTGTTGTCTTGCAGGACATCACCTTTGGGGAGATCCTTGCACTGACTCCGTGGAAACTGAACCATAACTTTGCTGCCACTTTCTGGACCGTTACGTACTGTGATAAACAGAGAATTTCATAAGTATTTTTTCCCCTGTAGTAATTCCTCATATTAAATATCCTTCCTCACATATGCTATATGTTACTTCTACTCAATTCCAAACACAATGAAAGCAAATAAGGCAAACCACCTAACTTTAAGTTTAGCTCTTTGAATTTTACCCTCTCTCACCCCCCATTTCTGTATGATTCTGTTGCTTTAGCACTGCATGCTCTTGGCTACAGCAAACCAGAGAAACATCTGACAAAAAACCCAGGTATACATTTTTCACATGAATATCTTTTTTCCTAATGATGCTGGGAAGGGCAAAGGTATTTTTGCCAATTCTTACCCTGGATGTGTTCTCCACCATCCTGTTGAAAAAAAGCAATTGAAAAGATATCATTTCTAGTGGATTTATCTCAAAGAGATAGGAATGAAATCACTCAAGACAGTTGTTACTTTAAATCATAAAATTCTGCAAGACTGGTGGAGAGAGGGTGATGTTCTGCTGGCTTGGATGGGAAGTTCTATGTCATGAGCTCCCTGTTCCATCCACAGAGTTCTTCTGTCATATTTACACAACTTCCTACACATAGGAATGACCATTCTAGAGCTTAAAAGAGGTGATCCTTGAAAAAAATAATCAACCTTCTCTCTTGGAGTCTTCTCTCTGATGCATAGGCTTGTATGCCATAGGATTCTTCCAAGAAGATCCCCAAAGAGACCAAACTCTGTTCTCTTAAGTCCAGAGTTGTGATCCTGTTGTTAGCCTCGTTCCCTTCTCTCAGGATCTGGATGGTTTCTGTAATCTATTTCTTATGTGCTAATTCTAAAATATATTTTCCAGCCTGTGTAAATTAAATTGGGTTTATATTAAGTGATTTACTGGGCAAGGTATTGATTCTATCAAGGTGTCAATTCCATACACAAGAGATTGTTTCTAGAA
Organism: Scolopax minor; assembly: GCA_028566535.1. Taxonomy (NCBI): domain Eukaryota; kingdom Metazoa; phylum Chordata; class Aves; order Charadriiformes; family Scolopacidae; genus Scolopax; species Scolopax minor. The sequence continues at coordinate 204,246,584 of JAOXNG010000001.1, forward strand.
TATTTTGCTGTAAATTGACATTATAGAAGTCTAGAGATTATCTCAGAAATAGACTTACAAAGCCTGAAGAATTCACTTAAGAATTTTTAAGTTTTTTCCATACATGTGCCATAGAAAACACTACCTGAAATGGCATAGTCTCCATTTGGTGATGCTACAGTTATCGCTGAGGCATTGCCAATACTCTCCACTGGCCCCAGACCAACATGATTACTGAAACTCAGCACATGCCAGCCCATAACCTTCGCAAGCTGCTGAACTGCATGGACTTGGTGCTGTGACATCTGAAAGATAATAAGAAGTTTGTCTTCTGTTCAGTATTTGCACACCACAGAAAGAATTGCATACTGTTTTACCAAACCTTTTTCCTTCTGCTGTACAGTAGTTATTTATAAAATGATTTCTATAAGTCCTCTAATTTCAGAGGAATTTATTTTGTTTTAACATATATGCTATGTAAGTGGCAGGAGATCTACAGACTAGATCCTCTGCAGAGAGAGAAGATCACTGTATTAAGCATATTAATTTTTCATAGTTATAGGGGCTTATGCATTTTATTGAAGTGTTGCTTTAAAATTACCAAAAACCTTTATTTAGGTCTCAAAAACTAAGAGTTACAAACAGGATTTTGAAATAATCCTTTCTTTGAATGGAAATGAGACCTCTGCTGTAAAATAGCCTGTGCGATTATTACCACAGCAAACTCAGAAAAAAAAAAAAAGTTGAGGTTCTCAGATGCATGATTCTCTCTGTAATCCAAGTGTAAGCATCAGGGTTTAGCACCTTGAAAGTTTAAATGCTAATGCTTTTCTGTATCAAGACTTAACACTTGTAACCAGGAAGAATCTAGCACTGTTCAGCAGTTTTCTGTGAACAAGTCTGAAAATACCTGAGCAAAAAAGAGATACCATCAGCAGAATCTGTTTCAACTTGTTTTCTGTGTCATGGAGTTTCGTGTAACTGCAACAGGCCAACCACTGTTATTAAATACCTGTATTTTGACTATTTATAATGCATAGTAGAGAGACTGTCACTTCTGACTAAAACCAACAGCTTCCTCTCAGCAATTAAGAAAACACAGTTCACTCAAATATCAGCCAATTTAGTAATGGCTGATGCAAAGTGAACATTAACAAAACAATGTTGAAATGACAGTAATTGTGGGCTAATTAAGATCTCTACTCTAGATAGGAGTCTGTTAGAGTAAGTTTCATATATTGGCTACCTTGCTGTCTGCTATGACTCTGACTTGCTCTGAAGTAAGCAAAAATCTTAGTGCTCCCGTAATGAGTAGCATAATGTATTTTAAATGGAAGGACAGAAGTTATTATTACTACTGACTTTAATAAAAATTTGCATTATATTTTAGGAACAGGTGCTAAAGCCACTATCCAAACACACTTAAAAATCCAGTCATCCACCTTCCTATTTTCAGTCTTTATTTGAAGTTTTCTAACATTTTCTACAAAGATAAAGGTGAGATTCTAACTTCTTCTGTTACCCAAACACTACAAGAAAGGAAAAATAATATATATAAGTCTACCTGAGATAAAAGGAAATCCTGCAGTTCTTGCTCTTGATGGGACAATGTAATAACTCTTCCATCTCTATGCACAACTCTGATCTGTTCAACTCCAATGTTCAGCTGTAGCTGAATGGATCTTTGAAGACAAGATGAATATTTATTCACAATGTATTACAACACTTACAGAATCCCTCCCATTCACTTGGAAGATGCAGATGTTACAAAGCCTATAGAATACAACAGCAATTCCAAACATTTCAGTTTCCTCATTACCACAACAGCTCCTTCTCTACTGCAGGGACATTCTGTGGCATGTTCCCAAACATGGTCCACTGCTTGTTCAGGTCAAGGAGCATCCTGAGGTGCCTCACGACTCCCTCCCTGCCACTGTGCCCAAGTTTCCTTCCAGAGGCACAGGTGTGTATTGAGGGCCTGTTCTATCCTACAGCCAAGACTCGGGCAGCGCATGTAATCTGGAACTGAGACTGCAAACAGCACCAGCAACCACCAATTGCTCCACTCTGGACACAGCCACAGATGATTGGAAAAATGGAAAAACCCAACTCTTTCATCCACTCTCAATTTTCTCAGGGTGGCTGTTCTCCCCAGAACTCAGAAAAACATACTTGCACACAAATAATGGGCTTCTACTTGTCTGTCTGAGGAGACTCTAAACCTGTAAAACCCAACTTGAATACAGTTTGCCATTAGTTGTGGAAGCATGCAACAGAAAGATACGTGTATTTTCACACTTACTTGCATATCTGTTCGTATCCTTGAGAAGTTATTAGAACTTTAACACTTGATTCATAAACATCATTTATATTGGACCAGTGGGCCTGAATCTGTGGATCCTCAATGCGACTAGCCAGACTGTCAATGGTTCGAGCAGTTCTAGAAGACAAAGACATATTCCAGCCAAAATAATCTAGCCTGTTTGTGTTCTTTTCTTCTTTAAATGAAATCAGTCCGTTATTATTTTGGGTTTTTTTGTGGCACACAAAAAAAAATTGCAAGTTTTTACAAAATTATGTAAATCAACCTTCTATTTATTTTAGCAGCAGTCTGGTGCTAACAAAGCACACTTGTTTACTCTGCATATTTCACATGCATTCTGCAGAAGTATTAAAGTGATATTACTACTCAGTATCAGCTACTACACAGCAAAGAATACAAAAAAAGGATTTGTGGAGTTTAAGAAAAGTAGGGACAGCAGCTGACATCACAACTGTCACAGTGATCTCAAAGAAACCTGATTCTTTTTTTTCACTAGCTGACTTGTTTCCTCATATTCATGATATGTTATTAGTTCTTGGTACTTAAAGACTATTTGAACAATTAAAGAAGTAGCTGGTTTTAAGAATGCTGGAAAAGTATCAATTGTACTCTACATAATGGTACATTGTATTGTAACTTCAACAAGAATAGCCTGTGACCTACCTGCGTCTCAAAAAGATATGTTTTGCCTGCTTTATTATCTTTTCCAGGAGCCCTTCATTTGACTGTAAAGAACTGATATCATTTTTATCAAAAGCTTGAGGTCCTGCAAGTCTCATTCTCTTGTGGCCAAAAGGCGCACTGGCTGGATGTGGCATCACCATGGAGCTCAGGGTTTGCTTGTGACACTGCAACAAACAAGAGATGATATAAAAGGAAGTCAACAAATACTATAGGTGGAAGAAATAATATATATATATTACAATATGTTGCTTTACATCAGGTTTTTTGAGTGTACATATTTTCAAATACTTTTTTCATACTTTTTTACTTTACAAAATGGACAGCACTTTAAAGCCAGCTTTACATTCATACTTTGCCTTCCCTGTTTATGCAGGTCTTCCAAGCCTTATGGAAAGTGATTGTTAAGAAAAGATGTTACATAAGAAAAATTTGGTATAGCAGTAGCTCCTACTAAGAAGTCTGTCTTGTATACATCTCTGGAGACAGCCAGTGTGGTCTAACAAAAATAACAGAAGCATTTTAGAGATAAAAATTGAGGTACAAAGATTTAGCAATCTGTTTGAAGTCAAGAAAGGAAAATCCTAACAGAGTCAGGCACTGAGCCAAAGCTTCACAAAACCCATAAAATCACAAAATCTTCATGGTTGGAAGGGACCTTTGAGATCATCAAGTCAGTTTGAGATCACCCAGTTTGGTGTTTCAAGTACTGGACTATTTCACATGACTGTACGACTTGCAGAGCCGTGCTCTAAGGAGATGAACACTCTCTGGAACACAATTACACAATTGCTTTGACGTCTAAAATTGTGCTCCTTTCCTGATCAGACAAAAGTTCAAACTTCTACCCCAGGTCCTTCTGCTAGATTGCATGAGATTCTAAAAAACTGAAGCAGAAAAGTGCCCCAAAAGAAGCAAAG
>JAOXNG010000001.1:204409713-204422180 GCA_028566535.1 Scolopax minor
CATTTAAAGTCCATTCTATCTATTGGATGAAGGGCACAGCGAAAAATACTGCCACAACTGAAGATAGATGGCATGAATAATAAAGTCACAAAATTTTTTTTTCATCTTGTGTTCTGACCTTTTTGGAAGTCATTTCCTCTATAAACCCACAGTAAAGTCTATGTGATCTGTTTTCTTTATTTTGTTGTTTTGTTTTGGGTGGGGTTTTTTTTGGGTTTTTTTTGTTTTTTTTTTCCCCAGAACTGCTTCTCTATGCATTTACTAACAGTTATTACTGTTATGTTATAGCTTACTGCACTAAGACCAGAGTTTTCAGACTTGGTTGTCTACAGTTACAGTGGCTTTTAGACAGTAAAACCAGATACACCCCTCCTCCCCCCAAAAGGACCGATCTTTTTAAAGGAGCTCCAGCTCCTGCTGTAATCCATAGAATTGCTAGGGCTGTTTGCTATCTTGGAAAAACATGACACCTACATTTAGGTGCTTTGATATGGATCCTGTGCCTTCACTTCAGATAGATTTCACAGCTGGGGTTTAAATTTCTGCCAGTTCAGTGCGAAATAATATCTAAGAACAGAATTCTACTTTGAATAAAAATGTAAAGGTAGGCAAATATCTGCAAATTTGTAAAAAACCTGCCCATTTGTTAACACTGGCAACTCAAATACACAATAACTGCAGTTGATCTTATGCTTTCAGTGTATACTGTTCTAGGGTTTCAGGGTTTACTGTCCTAGAGTATGTAATATGCACACATATTTCACAAAAATAGTATCACTGTTGACATGACGACATCTGGGACAAGAAGTGAAAGTCCTCACAAAGGGAATTTATATAGACAGGATCGATTTTTCCAGACTGATATGAAATCAGCCTTGTCCCTATGTGATCAATGACTTCAGTGGCACAAAACAACCTCCTTACCCAGGTTGTGGTACCTGCCATACCTAGTCCTGAGAAAGACAACAACAGGTCTTCAGTGTCTTCAGAATTCCTGCTGCTGCTTTTACCTTGCAAGTGTAACTTCTAGCTTCATTTTAAAAACAGTTAAAAAGTGTTTTCCTGATAAGATTTTTTTTTTCATGCTTCCAGTTTTTCTACTGCAATAACTGATGCAGTAGTGAGTGTGACCAAGAGTGTGTGACCTTCAAAGGGTAATGAAAATCTCCTTAAGGCAGATATGCCACTGTCAGCACAGGTCCTTTAAGAGATCCCCAGCCACCTGAAGAGGCATTCAGTCCTAGCCTTTACCCCTTGCTTTTGCCACATGATGAACGTGCACTTTGGCTTGACCAGTTAACTTATTTTGTTCATATTTTTATGGTAAGTAAGTAGCCTTTTGTTTTAATTTTGTAAGAAAGAGGCTAAACACATCAGCTTCATCAGAGAAAGTCCTCTTCAAACTTGCCAAAATGAATATCAGCTGTACGTGGCCAAGGCCTAACTAAAGGATTGAAATCTTGAGGGTGGGGAAGCTTCTGTAAATGGCAATTAAAAGTAAATTATCATATTTGAAAACAGCAACTAATTAAAGTGGTAGGATGTGGCCACAGTCTTTTTCAGCAAAAGGATGCCGCTCCTGCACATCTTACTTTGTCATATTTAGAAATTCACTGTATACTGCAAAATAGAAGAAATCATGACTCTAAATCGAAATGTAATTTCCTGCAATTTCCTGTATTTTCTCTAGAGGTCTCCCATCTAACTAATGACTGTGCCCATGCTTAGGATTCTAGTACTTACTGTGAGACATGCCTGAAAAATGTTATAAAATATACTTGGTTGAAGACATATTTTTTTTGCATTGTGCAAACCTGTACAGGTTTCTGAATGCAAATAGGAGAAACAAGAAGTGCAGCTTCTGAAAATTACTATTTAAAACACAAACGCACACCCTTTGTACAAACTTCTATTTTTTTTACGACATAAAAAAAAGTCTTTTTGCCCTTTCCCCAGTGCCATAATTACCATGGAAACAGAACTGGAAATTAAAACAGAAATAACATGGTTTATGCTCACAATAAAATAAAACATACCCCAGAGTTTAACTCAACCAACATCAACTGCCTGGTTTATCTGCATACATTTGATGAGTGAAAATTTAATTTCATTTTTCTGAGAAAATCTTGAGGTAGTTTCCTATTTGGGAACAGAGAACTGACAGTACAGAGAGGGCCCAATCTTCAAAAGAATGCCTGGCTGATGTGTATACACAGGACACATGGAATTGGTACATTTTTTGGAAATCTGTGTAGATATTTATTTAGCTGAATAGCTTTTCATTTAGGAAATCAAATGCACGTTTTAGATTCTGAAAACCAGTCTCAATGGATCTGTTTGATCAGATTAATCAGAATCATAATTCAAATTGTGTTCAGTAGTGTGGGTGAGATTTGTGTGGTGAGGAAGGTGAGCTCTCCCAGGTTCCTCTCTCCCGGGTTCCTCTCTCCTCTCTCTTAAAATTGTCTTCAATGGCTATGAAACCAAACCCTGCAATTACCTGCATAGTCCTATTGTCTCTTACACTTAAATTCTCATGAATGAAATTTCACAGTTCTTCATATACAGTAAGTGTAATTCCTGAGAAAATGGGTAAAAACCCCTTACTTTTCTCACTTATGAAGGGTGGAAGCACAAGCAAAAATTGACCTGACCAATTTTTGGTGAAATTATGAGACCTACAGGTACAGAACAGTCTGTAGCCTGGTTTCTAAATATTTGTTTCAGCAAAACCTTCAACATTATATGAAACTCCATATATCTCTGTATGTATATATATATAAACATGTATATACAACATATAATATATATATATTTACAAACACATGAATACTACCTTTAACCCTAAACATCATATCTAAAAGGAAATTTTAGGTGAGAATATAGCTACATACTATGAGACACCTTTCTATTTCACAGAATGAAAAAAATAACTAAGTTCTGCCAAAGACTGAATGTATGAGTTTGAAATCTTAACCTGTACAACTTTGGCTCCAATTGTTTAAACTTTACTTTACAGAACTTTTTTACATTAGCGCTATCATGTAAACTGTTTATTAATTACAAATGATCAAAATATTTAGCTCCATATTAATTTTTACTCTCCCATACTGTGAAATATTCTCTAGCAGCGAGTTTAATTTTCCTTTTATTACTGCAATGCCATGATTACAATATGTTTCAAGGTAATTCAGTGCTTCAATGAATACAGGGTATGAAGAAGGAAGTCATCACTACAATATGGTCTCTAGGAGCCTGAATATTCTTAAGTCTCATTATTTTTTCCTAACAAGGAGTTTATTGTAGTAATGATTTATTCAGGGCATCTGAAATTACATTTCTTTTAAAAATCAGGTCACCCAAGAACACCAAAACTAGAGAAGGCATTAAAATACATTTAATGAAACTTCCAACAAATGAAATTGGCAGGACATAAAGCTTTTCAGCAGGAGTTGTAGTTCAAACTGCTTATTAAGATAACCTCCTGTGAAGAAGTTTACCTCTCATGTTGGTTTTTATGTCCTTTCCTTGTCTTGTTTTCATTTGGCAGTAAAAATACTGGTTTTTGTCCTGTTTTGCAAAACCTGAAACTAAGAATAACATAAGCAGATACTCCATTCCTTTTTTGTCCTCTCTCTTACTCCATGAAGCCCATGCTGCACACCGAGCTAGCTAATCTAGAACTACTTCTCTGCAGGATTCTGCACTGCACTGTGTAAAAAGTTTTTTAAGTTGTTCCATGTGACAAATATTAAAATAATGATAAAACATTTCTGGGACTTCATTTATTGCCAAATTCAGCTAGCCACCCAGAAAAATGTAGGAAAATCCTCCCAATATACTCGCTAGGTCTGATATTTGTGGAGTTCTGAATATTGGCTGGAGTTCTGAATGAACAGAGACAGAAAAAAAAGCTTATCAGCTTGGCCTAGTTAAATCCTTCCAAAGAAATTACAGGTAGTTTCATATATGTGTACAATCTAAATATTACCTCTCTTCCTCTTCTTCCATCTTTGACTGGGTTTGGTAGCTGTGCTCTGTTTCTCCATAAGTATCTATGTGATGCAGTATTGATGTTTCAGTGTCATTTTGTAGTTTAACAAGACTATTTTGTAATTTTACATTCTCATGTTCCAGTTTCTTAATGGAAGCTGTGAAATTTCCACGTTCTTTGTTAGATAAATCTATACTCTGTGAAAGCACATAAAAACATCATTAAATAGTAATTTTTTCCTCAATAAATGGATGTTAGTGTTTTTAACAAGCGAACACAAAACAATGTTCTATGCTAAAGAAAGACCTAGCCACCTTATATAATCATGCAGCACTTAGAGCAAACCATGAGAATTGCCTCCGGAAAAAAACCCACTAGATAAATGGGAAAGAAGGGATAGCAGCCTCTGTAACACAATAAAACAAATTAAAATTTATCAATAAACATACATTCAAAATATTATTGTTGTAAATTCATTGCTTGCTTTGTAAAACTTATGACATAAAAGCAGCCATAACGGCTATAGCTGCAGACTGTATTGCTCCCTCCAGTAACAATTCCACCAAAAATAACAAGAAAAATTATAGAAGTTCATTACTATCCTACATCCAGGGTATGTCTACAGGCACAATTTAATATCTGCGTTGAGACACAGTCACCTTCAGCTTCAGAAGCAGTAAAGCCACCTTAGCAGAGTGCTGTCTGTCTGTGGTACTAGACTCTGCTTCTCAGGCCCACATGGTGTAAAAGTCAAACTACTGAAAATGTGAGCGACACGTGCACTGTGAGCAGGGGCTAAGGAGGCCCATCGACTGGAATATCAAGAGAGGAAGATGGAGAGTAGTTCTGGAAGCTGACTGGTCAGGATACTCCATTCCTTTTTTGTCCTCTCTCTTATTCCATGAAGCCCATGCTGCACAGAGAGCTAGCTCACTGCAGGATTCTGCACTGCACTGTGTAAATATATATGCAATACTGGTATACTGTCATCAACAGAAAATTCTCAAAAGATTTATCAGATTACACACAAAAGACTGAAAACCCCTACAGTTTATTAAGTTGTCCTTCCATCTATTTCTAGATTTCTTTGGGAACCCAGTAATTCATGAGTATTAAGGTTTGGGTTCTTAGATACTGCCAACACAACTGGGCTCCTGCACCTAAAAGCTTGTCTATTCCTTGCACTAACTGGTCTGATGTTATATCTCTTCCTGTAAACCTTGCCTTGCTTAGGTAGTTTTAGGAGAAATTTATGATCCAAGCTGGCATGGAAGTGCCAGAAAGTATAAGAAAATTTATTTTTTTGTGCAAGGATAGGGACAAGAGAGGAAGGAGTGTGCTATGTCACCCTGCCACTAATAGCTCTAGAATGAGCAGTACACTTATAATGGCATAATAATAACCCCAAAATTGAGCTGGCACAGCTAGATTGCTTTTAAAATCTAAAGGGGCAACCCTGCCTGATGATGCCTTACACCACACTGACTTAGGCTGGCACTAGTTTGAGGGCTCTGCTGTACTGTACAAACACATCCATAAAAATCTCTCCAGCCCCTGCTCTTTTAATATCCAAATACCTCACATTCTTTAATGTTTAGATCCTCACAATACACTAGTCAAGCAGGAAATAATTATTAAATCCCCAAACACATTGACATGTGTATGTTCCTTGGTATATCTAGGAACTGGATTTTACCATTAAAATTTAACAAACAGGTGATATCTACAAGGACTCCTGTCGTACAGCTCTTCTCAAACTTCATGAAGAATATCACTGTAGAGAAGAGCTAGATGTGGATCCACACATCCATGGATTTTTCCACAATAACAGATGATATCTACACAATCCCATCCATAATACTGTAATGTATATATAGGTAATACATCACTCGATAGACATACACACAATTTTAAGGGTGTGGAAAACGTGATGTTCTTTCATGCATTTGTCAGTCTATAGTAAAACAATTAACAGGCTACAGATCCCATGAAAATGAATTTACAGCAGTATTTAGAAGTAACATTCCAGTGTTTTTTGTAGTGACAGATAAAATAACCGCAGATGTTCTGCAAACACAGAATGTTTTGAAGCTTTTTGTGGAAAGCACCTTATTTATTTATCCAAATAAACTATAGTTCTACCTGATATCATGGCACACTTTTTATGAATTAAACTTTAAATATCTCCTGTTTGGAGAGAATTAAATACTAAACTCAGAAAATACACTGCGTGGGCACAAAATGTGTCAGTTTTTTACACTGTTATGTAAATATCATACGAACAAAGGGGTAAAATAGTGAAAAAGGAACATATTTTTGTATCTGTGAGAATGATGACTGTTTAAAAATAAATATTTTCTAAAATAAGTGGCATGACTTACAAAAAATAGGTGCCCAGAAACTGTTTAGTGTCTAGACAGTTACTGAAAAATTTATCTTGTTTCTACTTTACTACTATTAAGGTCAAAATTATTCCCAGCTATGCCCACCTCCAGGCTGGCTGTGAATACCACTTGCTTTTCATTATGTCATACGCCACCTTTTTATTTATTTTTTTCCTGCAAGCCAGAAATATCTAAATCTGCCATGATCTCAGTCTACATTTACAATAAATATAAGTAACCATTCTGCATATTGCATAGATTAAAAAAAATTACCGTGCAACTTTTACACTCCTGGTTTTCCACCATCTCTTTCAGATGTGTGTTTTCAGATTTGATAACTCTGTATTGGAAATCCAACAACTAGGAAAAGATGAATTTCTTAGTTAAACACAAGATTATTACTCTTAACTGGAAATAACACTGCTTATAGATACACATAAGTTCAATTTTACAAGATATACATAAAAACATATATAATAATAATATAATGTAAACAATAATAAATGTATATAATATTAACTGTTATAATTCTTTTTTAAATACAGCGATACTAAACCAGAAAGAAATCTCAAAACTTCTATGAAAGCTATAAAAATACAACACCTCTGATTTTATTTACTTTTTTGAAAGAAGTAATTACTTAGGAAAATAAGGGAGGTCACATGCAGTTATAAGAGGGACAGATTTTGCAGGCCACTGAAACGGGACTCCTAGACATGAAGCCTAGTGATGACATCCCCTCTTTCAGTGACATGATAGGGAATATGGCCTGGCAAAGAGTGACACAAAGTAGGAGAAATCTCTCATTTTCCCCAACACTAACTTTTCTATTGTCAAAAGTAAAGTAGTACATTAATTACTTAATTTTCAATATGCAGGGACCCTCTCAGAAAACCCAAAGATACTCAGAAACTCTAAATATTAAGGTTCTTTTGGCTTACAAAACTACATAATGAAGGTAACATACTTCTTTTTAAAACTGAAATTTGCCATTAAAACACTAGTATCTTACAGTTTTCAGCTTTAAAATTACCAGACTTTTCTCAATAGATTTGTAACACTCTTCAAAAGGCATTAAAAAAACTTGAAAAATTAGGAAACATTCTAGTAAATGGTTCTAATGATAAAGTTTTCAAGATCTTTTACATGTTGAAATGATAACTAAGTTTGATGGTCAGAAGCAATTGCTATTTTGATGTACAGTTGACATTTACTGATGTTTTCTTGTTCCAGTATCAATTTGGCTGCTTTAATAATACTTCACAGATATTATAGCACTGCTGATGGAAACGACAGCAAGAACTGTAATGTCTTCTTTCACAGATAACGTATGTCATTATCAATAGTGTGGAGTCAAACAATCTGGGCTGGTTTTGCCTGCTTGCATACCTGTTGTTTTGCTAACAATTTGTCTTTTATCTCTAACTCCATTTTTAACTGTCTTTCCAGAAGACTAGCTTTCTCCATGATAGTTGCTATAGTGATCTCCTTCTGATGAAGCTCTTCTGTCAGGTCAGAGATTTCTGTCTTCATTCTTTCCTGCTCAGAGAGATGGGACTGCTCCTCTTGATAAAGATGGTTTCTTATCTGTAGCAAATATGTTTCAAAAAGAAAAAAGGTTGTGCAGTAAATATGATTGCATCACTTACTACCTACTAGTGGCTTTTTTCCTGTTGCTTCCAAGATACCAACTCTTCTAACCAAATCAGAGACTTTTGAGATTTTATAATAAAATGTCTTCATGAGTCAGTGCACACAGCTTTGTGTTCTAATCTTTTTTCAATCCTTCTCTTGTGTTTTCATTTGCCTACGTAGCATTAGAACAGTATTTGTCAATTTTAGACAAATAATTGCCATAATACATGGCATTTAAATTAACATTTGAAGAGAATGTAATAAAAATGATGTTAATCTTAAGAATTGGAATTTACGGCAAAGAATATCCAAGGAAATATCCATTCAATAAACCTAAGTATGATTTATTTATATTGCTCCCAAGTTAATTTTGGTTTAAAATAAGTTTAATGTGGCCTAAATTTACTTGGGAACAATACAAATAAATCAATCTAGAGACTCTTTAATGAGAAACTATGTTAGAAATAAAGAGTGAATATAGTAAACTGTGAGGACCTTTCCTGCCATTATAGATAAAATTTAAGGTCAAACTTTCCGCACTATCATCTCCTGTACAGAGTTCTCCAAAGAATCAACACAAAGATTGTTTTCATAATCCTCCTACTATAACCAACAATATAGTACTGATAGATTTTTGTATTATACAAGAAACAAAACTACAAAAGGCAGCATAACAACCTTTGAACCCATTTTAATAATTCCTCGCAGTACTGCGCACAATCGGGAGCAGATGGCATTTCATTTTTATTTATGCAAACTACATAGAAATTCTAGAATTGTCAACAAATAGATGTAGATGCGAAAAACTTAAGAGCTAGATCATGACCATCATGCCAAAATCGCTGCATCCAAGTCAGCTGCATGCAACTAGAGACATTCCTGCTTACATTGCTACTCAGCAAAATCACGATGTGTGTGAGATGAGTTCTGAGAACCCTCTACTCCCAAAGTGTTTTGGCTTTCCAAGCCCTATGCCATCCCACCATGCCACACCACTACTGGTCACACGCAGCACTTCCGAAATGGGCAGTGCAACGTGACAAACAGTTCCAACAAAAGAGCAGTGCCCTAGACTGTGCAGCAGGTGACTAGTTAAGCTCAGCCTTGTGGGGTACCTGCCCCAGTGAGTTGTATCAGTTGATCTGTTGACGTATCTTACATCTGAGGCCGCCTATAAACTCCTACCTACCTCCTATAGCTTATGAACTACTCATAGCCTTGGAGGTTTTATGACTTGCAAGGTATCATCTGAGTAGGTGTAGGCACAGTCTCTTCCATTATTCTGTGAAATAGATGGCTGTGGTGTTGGTGCACAGAATCAGAATGTCAGATGTACAGCAATACAGATACCTCCAGAAATGCAACTATATATGAAAACATTTTCATATAAGAAAATGTCATGCTTTCCTGAAGCCGCCTGATCTCTTCTGTGTATGGACATAGCCCAGGTCAGTACTCAGCTCTCCTTTTAAAATCACTCATTTTATTTAAGATCTGACAATACTTAACAATGTGATGTACCTTGTTTAGCTCTTCTCGTTGGTGTCCTTGACTTTGTGCCAATAGTAATAACTCAGTGTTTTTATTTTCTAGTTGTTCAGTAAGTTGCACACAAGATAATTGATGCCTTTATATAAGAAATAAACAAAACATGAAACAAGCAGAATGTTCAATAACCTTTACTTTACAGTAACTGCTCCTCAGTGCAAAACTGTGGAAGACCTGCTCACTAATGGAAAAAAAAAACAATGAAAAGATTTGACCTAAACCAGGTTTGATCTTGGAAGATATCTAGAGATTAAGGTCAATGCAAGCATGTGCAGAAAGAATCCTGAAATGTCTTGTATATTAGTATTTCATATAATCTCCAATAGCTATGGTAGATTAGATAAACCATAAGAAGATGAACATTTTACTCTAAGGAGGTTAGAGAGAATTTTAATCGCAATACTTCCAAAGTGTTTAAAAGCTGAGAAAATGAAAGGCACTGTAAATATATAAATAGAAATAAATGAAATTCATTGATTTGTAGAGATCTAGGCAGCATTAAAGCCTTTTAACAGAGCCTGCATCTATTGCCTGCAATCTTGTCATATATATTTGCTAATGCAAATGTTTATTCCAAAATTGTTTAGAATCTAACATTTGAATCCAGAGTCTCTTTTTAAACAGACTTAATTTAAATCAAATATAAGAAAAGGTATTAGCTCAGAAGTACTTGTTAATTTAAATATTGTCTTTAACATACATACTGTATTTGACTTTCCTGCATTTCTTTATACTCTCTAATTTTCAATAATTCTGTATGCAAGTGTTGGCATTCCAGCTGTATCCTTCTCCAGCGAGCATCCTGTGACTGCAGCTCATTGCTCATTTCTGAAAAGTCTGCCTCCATGTTCTAAATAAAGAAGCAAATATATAAATAGTTAAATCAAATGAGACAGTAGTAGCTCAAAATGCTGCATTTTAACACATAATTTTAGATACCTGGATAATTTGTGTGAAAGTACATACATGCTTTTATTTTGAGTTTCACTTCTGAAAAAGGCATTGATTTCATGTTGGTTCCTTTCTCCAGGAATGTCATCTAAAAAATATGATGCTGAATATTCTTTAGCTCTTGCAATGTTCCAATGCATCTGTCTCTGAAACTATCATAGGAAATATCATCCAGAAGTTCTTTATTGTACTAAATACATCTAAAACAATACATAGTCTGCTTCTTTCAGCAGGTTCTTCATGCTAGAATATGCTTCACATGCAGGAATTAGTGCCATAAGTAACTAGCATTCTCTGTTTTCCTAACAGCATTTCCAAATGTATAAGCTTGAAAACTACAAGGCTGTAGAAAGTCAGGATTAGGTGCTTGTCTTCACTAACCATTGCCTGGAAGTTTGGAGAAGATACATCTAGACTTAGATAAAGTGTGTGCTCATTCATCCCCACAAATAGTTCTATCTGCACGGAGCTAATTCCTTATTTAAATGAGCATTACAGGATTTAAGGCAATCACAAAAGGATTTTTCATAGGGACTCCAAAAATCTTGTCTCTATTTTACCTTTAATTTCTGACTGATAATGTGATAGACAACCTGAAGATATATGTTATAGTTAGCATCATAAAATCCAAATTCCCCCAAAAATCAGAATTCCCCCAGCATATACCAAAAACATACCAAAGATAATAACTTGGACATCTAAGCCACAAACAACAAAATTAGCAATAATAATAAAATTCTTACAATAATAATATCCAGAGAATAATTATTTCCTCTCACCCAAGATCCAGAAGCAGATTAAAAAAAAAAAGATTTTTCCAAGGATGTTGATCCTTTGCCTTTAAAACTACTGCACTAAAAACAGCAGCATTTTTCATCACTTCTTCATTTTATTTTAATATAGTTCCCATGTTTAAAAGCAAAAATAAAGCCTTTAAACTTTCAAAAGACAACTGGAATACAGAAATGACACTGCATGCAAGGAACTTCAAAGGTCTATTTCCCTTAAAACCTCATATGAGAATGACCTTCCTTCCAAGGAGCCTGTGGTTTTCCTCTGGCTGAAAGGGCTGCCAAAGACAGATATGAAGCACTTTTATGTTTTTTATAGGGACTGCATATACAGATTCATTCATCTTATCCTTTGTTAAATTAAGGTTGAGAGCGCTTTTTTAAACTCAAAAATGCAAGTCAGGGCATATTCAAGTAAAATCAAGCTTAATGAATTGTTAAAATTGTCTGCAAGACTTGCTTGTGATCATCTTTGTGATTTCAACATTCAAGAAATACCCACAATTATTTTATAATATATGAACTTGGGGGCGGGATACCCCTCTTATTTCATTCTGGGTTAGATAAGGGGAATGAATGCTGCACAATTGCATAGTGAAACTCCTATCATCTCTGGCAGACTGCAGTCATCATTTATTTACATAAATTGTATTTTCTTCTGTGAATTATAATAACAGCATGAGCAACAGCAGCCACAGCAGCAGTCACAATAATAATTGAAACAGAACTTCAGGTCAAGAGCTTCACACATCACTTCAAAAAAATAATTTAGAGATGTAGCACTTATTATTTTAGGAAATATCTATTGCATCTAATTAAAATACCAAAATGAAAATTAATTTTGAACAAGGAAACTTTAGGTTTTCTTTAGAAAATAGCTAATGAAAAACTTTTAAAAATCTTTTTCAAGTTGAAAAATTTACCAAGTCCTCTCTTTTCTTCTGTGAAAAGTTTTGCTTCAACTAGCTTGCTGTGTTTGATACCAAAAGGAAGTTTTGTTATCAAAAAGTTCCTGATCAGCTCCTGTTTTACTTCTAGTCATGGAATCATGGAATCATGGAATTGTCAGAGTTGGAAGGGACCTCTAGAGATCATCTAGTCCAACTCCCCTGACAAAGCAGGATTGCCCAGAGCACATCACTCAGGACTGCATCCAGGTGGGTC
>JAOXNG010000001.1:204473975-204484751 GCA_028566535.1 Scolopax minor
ATTCAAATCTGAGGAAGAACCTCTTTATGGTGAGGATGGCAGAGCCCTGGCAGAGGCTGCTCAGGGAGGTCATGGAGTTCCCTTCTCTGGAGATCTTCAAGATCCACCTGGATGACGTCCTGAGTGATGTGTTCTAGGCATTCCTGCTTTAGCAGGGGAGTTGGACTGGATGATCTCTAGAAGATCCCTTCCAACTCTGACAATTCCGTAAGTCCATGATTCCATGATTATCAACAACCTTTCCCTGGGCTGAAGCATTCAACTAAGTGGGTAGTAATGACAAGGGCATACTAATAAAGCCTTTTATTCAGATGCACTCCAAGTGCAGGAGAAAGATCACATCTAGAATTGCTTGATTTTTTGTGTGCTTTCTCCCAAGAGTATTTAGGAAATAAGAGTTGGTCAGATGAGTGTGTTGCCTTGTTTCATTTTGTTTTGATAGGCTACTTATCTGACCTCAAACCTATCTGGATTGGCTTATGGGCAGGTACGATGGCGCTACACCACAGACACAATGGTTTGGTAAGGGCTCAGATATTGTGCCTGCAATATGTTAGAACCAGCTGCATGCCTGGAATGTTATTTGCTTTGCTGATGGCCAATATATATGGCCAGAGGAACAATTCTCCAGCTGCCCTAAAACCAGTAGCATATGTGGAGGTGCCTCTTCAAAGATGATGAGCAGAGGAGACCCTGCTCTCAGAGGTGTGGGGAGAGCTGGCCGAGTGGAACACAGGTAAAGCATTGGTGACAACTGAACTGACCTTCTTCTCTCTTTTCAAGGACGGTACGACTGCTTTACTGAAGGCTGCCATTAAGGGGTACAACAATGTGATAGAAGAGCTGCTGAAATTCTCTCCCACGCTTGGCCTGCTGAAGGTCAGTAGTGAAACACACAGATTTTTAGGCAGAAACTCAAGAAGGCAAAGGGTTTGATGAAAGACCTGATGTTTATGATCATGACAGTGGAAGACAAATAAGGAGCTTGAGCCCAAAAAAAGTAGATAAACATTACATTATCTTATTTAGCCTTTAACACTGCGCACGAATCTTTTCAAATGAAATTGTGAATTTTATTTTTGGAAGGAGAAGCCCATTTTGTTAGATAGAATTCTCCTGCTTTTTGTCATCTGATTTCATTTTTACTGTAAATGGACTTCTCTTGATGGTACATTTTTTAGCATTAAACCCTGCCCTCTACTGCATTTAGTCAGCAAAATATTATCCTAAGAGATGTTGTGACCAGATTCTCTACTTGATTTTGTTTTCAAATTCAAAAAGGGTTGAATAATAACAGATATTTAGAAAATGCTTTTTAATAGCTGATCTAATTTTATGTGCCTATAAATCACATACTTTGATAGCATCTGTGCATGCAACTAATTGGCAATTTTGATGTACTTGAAAATCTGAGTCATGTTAACTTTGTTGTTAATTACAAGTACAAAATAGCTTCCACACTTATTTGAACTGTCAGTTTGCAGCCACAAACAAAAGGCCAGCCATGGGAAAAAAAAATCAGTGTTCAGCTGTTTGACATTGAGACTATTAATCATCAGAGAAAGAAGATAAAATGCACAGATGGTTTCCATTACCGCTTGTGCTTCTGTTTCACTTGCTAATGGTTGATTTTGCCAGGCAGAAGAAAGTGCTGTGTTCATTTCACCTCTAATTTATTGACAAGGGTAATTTTTAAAAGGAAATATTGCTGTGGTAAAGTGAACTTGACTCTCATTTTTATTAAAGCATTTAAAATCACATCCTTTGTAGCCCACTGGCCTTTGATTTCATGGTATTTCTTTCTTGTTTGTAGGCTTGTTCTTTGCAAATGTTTGTGTTTCGCTGCCTTTTGATTTCTTCCCATGCATGGTACAAACATCTCCATTGGTATTTTCTAGAATGGGACCTCTGCTCTCCACGCAGCTGTCCTGAGTGGCAACGTGAGGACGGTGGCGCTGCTCCTTGAAGCAGGAGCAGACCCTTGCCTGAGGAACAAGGTACGCCATCCTGGGCGAGGAAGGATTGTGTGCCACATGTGTGGTGGCAGTCGGTTTGTCTATTGGTCCATGGTTGCTTCTTGATCCTCTCCTGAAGCACCACAATTCAGTCCATTTGTTTCTGTATACAAGCATCTATAAGGGTGCTAGGCAGTGCCTCTGGTGGTGCTGGTGGTTGTGAAGTTAGGTCAATCTGAGAATAAGCAACCATGCACTCATGTAAGCACCACAGGTTAAGCTGTGGCTTAGTCATGGGCTAGCTAAGTTGCATTTTAAGGAAACAGTACTCCGTTACAGGTTTTAATAAGTCATAATTTACATTTGTGCTTTGTGACAAAGATGCAACAAAGACATTTCAGCAGCAAGAGAAATATATGTCTGTGCGCTTTTGGGAAGAAAACTTGGTTAGGATTCAGCACATTGCTAATCCAAAAAATATCTCAAATTACATGCATCTTTCCCATATCTTACTACAAGTCTGTTAGTTTATTGAAATAGTTTCATATTGATTTTATGGCAGCAACTTTTCTACAGAAAACTTGTCTTTTCATTCTGTAAAATGTTTTAACATTACACGTTTGATAATTTCCATGAAAATGTCTTCCTCAGAGTTGTGTTTATGAATTATTTGCCATTAGTATTCGATATCTAGCTGGGTTTGTTAAGCTGTGAATGGGTGGTCTGATATTTACTTCTGTTTTATGATTGGCTAAATGAAAGTTTGTAATACAAGTAATCCAACGTATCCCTTCTAAATATTTTGGTCATTCACTACAAAATCTGAGCCTGTTATTTCCGTATTTTTCCACTTGATGGCAGCAGAGCCCACAGCAACGCGCACAGGCAGATCCATGAGCTATTTTCTGTTTATTATTGACAGGGGAATGGAAGGGATGCCAGTAAAAAGCTGGGTCTTTAAAATAATATTTAATGTATTTTGGATTGTGGATGAAGTAGAGATGAGGCTGGCTCTGACAAGCACCTCTTGCCTGTTTCCCAAACTGAGAGGCCCAATTAGGGTGTTTTTTGCAAGAGGTGAAATCTCTACCACAGAATAGACTTATGAGACCAGATTTACTCAAGTCCATGTTCTTAAAGTTAAATGGTTTGGGGAAATATTTCAGATTTCAGGTTTGTTTTGGCTGTTTTCAGTCTAAACAGTTCTGAGTTTCTGTGTGCTGTGGTAAACAGAAAGCAGCCAGAAGTTTGTCATTTTTGAGGCTGAGCCAGTTTTTGGTGTTGACTTTACAGTTGTTTTCAGGCAAGTGTCCACAGAAGAAACTCAAAAAGAAGAATTTCAGAAAATAAACAGAGAAACACAGAAATAACATGTAGTTACAGAAAGAATATTTTCTGCAAGAAAAAAAAAATCAGTGTTTTAATTAAGTCTGTATTTGCAGATGTTTCCTAAGAGCCTGATCAGCTTTTGGATGAAAGCATTATTTGGTGTAAACTTGAGGAGTTTGAACTTTTCTTGGCTCTATCTGCAGCTCAGGAGCCACATGTCACCTGGCAGCTGCATCAGGTACTGTGGTGCTGGTTGAACTCTTGGCATATAGCAAGGTCTGGATTGGAGGCTGCTCTTCTCATTTTTGTCTTTGTTCCAATATTGTGTTAATAGAAAGAGTGTATATATATATTTCAAAATACATCAGACACCAGTATAAAAATGAGACTGAAACATTATTCTCATTTTCTTGGAAGTGTTTGCTGTTGCTATTTAATTGCTTTCCATTTTCCTGCCAGGATAAATAATAGCTTTTAAATGATTCCTCATTGTAAAGATATGTACTTTGCAAACTGAAAGAAGGAGCCAAAATGACATCTGCATTGGACATCTCTGTTTAATGGATTCTGGTGGAATTGCAGCTGGCTGGTTCAGCCTGGCAGAAAAGTTCTGATGGAGACTATCAGAAGTTCCCAGAAAGCCCATCTACCTCTTTCCCTGACAAGTCAGCTTTTGAAAATGTTTCCTCTTTGTGAAGCTAGACACAACATGCCACTCCACCATCTTGTGTCCCTTCAAAAGCACAGAAAACCTAGAAAAACAAAGCCATAATGAAAAGGAATTTGTTAGGAGAATTAAAGACGTAAACAGACGGGCATGAACAGCTGCCATATAATCTCTTACCTCTATTTATTGCAGGTCTCTGGACTGGAAATCGGGTGTTCCATGTACTGCACGGGCCATAGGAGGAGTTAGCAGGAAGAGCAGTGATATTCAAGACTGTGAGTTACTTCCTTTTGGGTTCAATTTTTCATGGGAAAGGCTCAGGGAAATGAAGTAAGACTGTACAGAGTGGACATCTCACTCCATATTCTCCTTTTGTTTGGATTTCTTCAAGTTCTCCACATGACTAAATTCAAGGAGACTGAGAAGTTATGGGATGTGGAGTGGGAGAGTGGTCAAGGCTGCTGCGAGAAGCACTCGACTGAGGCACAGAGAATGATTCTTGCTTTTGTTCTCTGAACTTAAAATTACTCTCTCCAAAGATGTTTCCCTACTTTTTTTTTTTAAACTTGCTGAAGCATATATTTGAGGTTTAATAACTTCTGCACTCTACAGGTATCTGTTGCACTGGTCAGCATTAACTCTGAATTGCTGATTCACTGCTTCGAGACAGGATTATGAATAATGGTGTCTGTGTGAGAAAATCTGTGCACCATCTACATTGACACACACTGTTTTTTGACCTAAAATTATTCTATGACTGCAGTGCATAACACATTTTTAAAATTCCATGAATTGCAATTTATTTTAGTCTTTGGTAAATGTGGGTAGTATGTTACAAGCCTCTGACACAACTAACACAAAGAAGACTGTCAGAGTTTTAAACCCATCTAGGTCTCTGGACTCTGTTCATGGAGGGTTTATTAAAGGGTTAATACATTATTAATTGTTACAAATTTATTACAGTTATAAAGCAAGCACAGGCACACCAAAAGTGTTTACAACTGTGGTCATGGACAAGCTGTTCACCTACTGGAGCCACAAAAACCCCAATCTATATTGGCTGAAACAACCATAAATTAGGATATTTATTACACATGCAGTAACATTTACAGCCCTCCATTGCAGGCAACTTTGATCCAGATTTAGTTGTTAAAGTCTGAACCTTCTTGGTAAAAATTTCTGTGAAAATTCTCATTTTGTGTGAGGCAACACTCAGTGTCAGCAAATATGGTGTCCATCAGGCAGCTGTGGTAGTTGTACAGCAACTGAGCTTTCTGGCAAACACACACCACTACTGCCAGTGAGACAAGACCAAATCTAAAGGGAAGTTGGTGGCATGTTCCAAAGGGTAACAACTGGAAAAGGCATGTTTTTTTCTCCTTTGCTCAATTGCCAGATTAATTTGTTATGTATAAATAATTATTTAATGCTGCTGGCTATAGGAAAGTGTTGCTTTGACCTGAATATTTATTGCTTCTTGGTGAGTATCAATCTATTTCTTGTATGTTTAATTATGCATTAAGGTATTTAGCATTTTCATAGGTGTCATTTGATTTTTGTTCAAATCAAAAGAATGATATAATAAAACTTTCCTTTGGCACTTAGTATTTATTTCTCTTTATGTAACAGTGTAATCTTTAATTAAATTAAACCCTTTCATATGTTCATATGTTCATATGTTCATATGATCTTTGATATTATTTATGGACAGATTTCAATTACTCTTACCCACAAAGGTTTGAAATTGTGGCATGAATTGGAAAGTAATCTGCAAAGGATCATTTAGGTTAGATCCTACTTTTCTAATACATAAAAAAGATAATATTTAAAAATAAACAAACACCTTTTTTTGCATGTTACATGCTCAGGTCTTTTGAACCCTGTATGGTTCATTATGTGTTTGATATTTGTGAAAATACATAAAGAGATTTGGAGAGGTTTTTTTCAATTCAACAGAAAAATAAAGAATTTCAGGAACTGTGAAAGGCTTTTCAGTGAGACCAGGTTGACATGGTAGAGAAAGCCATCCTACATTACCTTTTTCATTACTGGCAAAATTTAGAGCTAGATTTCCTTCCCTTCCCTTAGTAATCCCTTTTGAATCTTTTTCCACTGTCAGTCAGAGTTTAAAAACATTCTTCCAAACTGAAGACTAAAAACTCACTCATAACCAGTTATAGCTACATGCTCTACCTTAAGTACCTCTTCTGCTCCCCGTTTATCTTTTCAGACAGCTATATCTCAGCTCTTGTTTTGTTAGACTAAGCAATGCCAGCTCCCAAAATAGGTTTTATCTTCCTTCAACTGAAATAACCGCCCTTCAAAACACCTGTTTCATCTGATTTTATCCTTCTTGGCCTGTGATACAGGGGTTTGGATGAGAACTCACTGTGATTTCTGCAGTGTCGTTCCCACCTTTCTTTCCCTGCTGCCTGCTTCACCTAATGCTAAAGCTGAACAATGTTGGGAGAGCAAAACCTGCCAAGTTGAGTTTGCCTGGGGTGTCTCTCTCACAGAGACCCCTTCATAACGGTAAGTCATCTTTTGGAGATAGATTTTTCCACCCTGTTTTCTGAAACAAATAATACCAAGTGCCACAATTGGGACATTTTAGCTGATCAGATCACGGAATCACAGAGTCATGGAACTATCAGAGCTGGAAGGGATCTCTACAGATTATCTAATCCAACTCTGATGCCAAAGCAGGATTGCCCAGAGCACATCACTCAGGACTGCATCCAGGCAGGTCTTGAAAATCTCCAGAGAAGGGGACTCCCTGTTCCAGGTCTCTGTCACCCTCACTGTAAAGAATTTTCTCCTCATATTTGAGTGGAACTTCCTATGTTCCAGATTGAGCCCATTGCCCCTTGTCCTATCTCTGGAAACCACTGAAAAGTGTCCAGTTCCATCATTCTTCAACCCGCCCTTTAGGAAATTGTAACCATAGATGAGGTCTTCCCTCAGTCTTCTCTTCTCCAGGCTAAAGAGCGCCAGCAATTTGAGCCTTTCCTCGTAAGGGAGGTGCTCTAATCCCTTAATCATCTTCGTTGCCCTATGTTGGACTCTCTCCTGTCCCTCGAACTGGGTAGCCCAGAACTGGACACCCCTCCCCTCCCTTGGTTATGGTAACTGCAGTCAGAGGACTTGAAGGACAGGCACCTTCAAGGAACTTTCCGACAACATGAGCCCCACAGGAAGCACAGAGAAGTCACAAAATTAGGAGAGTCTGACACAGCCCCAGAGTGCTCGCTCTCCCCTGAGATTCCCCATTTAGGTCAACTTCCATTGCTCTTTCAAGTCCGTCTGCTCCTTCCTAATACTAGCACACCTTTCTTTTAAACATCTAGAGTTTCCCGCTTTGGCTTTTCAGGCCAACCCTATTGACTCTGGTTGCATCTTTTGTGTATATACTACAGAGGCATGAAAAGTATGCAATGGGAAATTTTGGTCTATTGTGGAAGGAAAATTCAGAAACAAAAAGAATGACATGTATTGCAGTGAATGATCAGGGACTATAACTTCTGAGATATTCACTGATCAGTTGAACACAGGAAAATGAAATGTTTGGGCTCCTGCAAAGATTATGTCACATAGGTTTGATTTAGATCAGATTAAGATGAGATGGAGGCCACCTACCACCTACCACTTTTTCTGCATTCAACTCTAACTCTTGAAGTTATTATGAACAGCTATAGCATCATCTCAGCAGAAATCATAAGTCAGAGTCAACTTTTATTACTTATGCCACAGCAGTTTTCCATCATGTTTTCACTTTCTTTTTTTGTATTAGACACACAAGCAGGGGATCCATTCTAGGGAAAGCTGCATCTCTGCCCAGCATGGCAGGGAGCTCAGAACTTCTAGTTCTTGGTGAAAAGGGGACTACAAATAGAATTGCTTTTCCTGTTCCCATTTGTCACCCGCCTATTCAGTATCTGAAGATACCAGCAAGAAGAGTTACTTCTCCAGCAGGGCACAAAGAATGGTTCCTAGATAAGATAATAAAAAATGGTGCTCAGTAGTCACATATTCATCCTCAAAAACATGTTGCAAAAGCTCAACAGAGGTTCAATGTTCTCTAGCTGCCATATGTCCATAGGAGCACTGAGGAATTTGGCCTATCGTCTGCTGTTCTGCCTCACAGAGATATATTTTGGCATCTGCACAGCAGCAAGAAGAAATGTTGACCAGCTCATGAAAGAACTGAGTATGCTTCTGAGCACCTGGACAGTGCAAAGGAGGTGCTGTTTATCAGTAAGCGCTCTTAATGAGGCAAATATCTACCATCTGATAGACACTGCATTGCAGAGCTAGAGAAGCTCTGTCATCAAGGTGGCAGGTGGAAATGGAGGAAATCCCAAGGGAAAAAAAGCAAGAACTGTGGGGAGGAGAAGCCATAAAGTACTAACTGGAGCCTCCTTCCCTTTTGTCACTGGACTGTCCTTGCTGAAACTAATAAACAGTGGCTTTGGCTGGTCCAGTCTTTAGAGACAAGCTTGGTATCCCCCTTCTCCTGTGGTCCTCTCCCCAAAGTAAGGTGTCCTGGAATCAACTCTTCCTTCTCATCACTCTCTCTTCATCTACTTACACATCTTCCAGCAAAAACTAAAGTTGCTCTCAATCAAAACAGGGCTGCCAAGGGAGAGGAATGAACTTCTGAGATGGAAATTCTGACCAGCTGAGCTCAAAACTGTGGCCGCTACATGCCAACACTGCAAGTGAAAATTGCAAAAGTGCTTCTAGGCTCCTTACATAAACCTGGGGTTTATCAGTCTGCAAACTGGGTATGTGTGGAAGCACACAAGCCACCATTGACAGAACATGACTCCTGTAAATAGAATTTTCCTGCATTGTCTGGGACTAAAAAAAGGGTTGAGATTCAAGTTTTGCTCAGACGTGCATGATGACAGAAGATTAAACGCTATTCAGGACTGTAAAATGCTTAATTTAAAAGAACTTCTAGGAAAACAAAACCAAACAGAACCCCAGGTAAATAAGGCATGTATCAGCCAATTGAATACTGAGCTGTATGATGAGACAGTCATCATAAATGCAGGAAGCACATTGATTAATCCACAGAAAATCCTAGTATTTGCAATCATACCTATGGTACTGTTTGACCCTGAATTCCAGCTGTTGTAATGGTGATTATTTGCAGAACTTTGGATTCTAATCTTTCAAATTATTTTACATATGTTACTGAGGGCCAAAATGTTGGCTGTTGCCTGTTGTGCATCTTACAAGTTCCCCACAGTAGTCTCCTCTGTCTTTGATTAGTATGAATAATTTTGTGGCACTTTTTCAGATCACTGGTCTTTCATAGACTATTAACAGAAATAATAAACCATGGCTAACTCTAGCACAGATTTGCTGTTCAAGCTGATGCTTGCGATATGTTATTGAAGAGGAAGACAGATGTAAAACATCCATCTGGCAAGGTCTGTGAGAGCACTGCCATGGATAAAATAGTGAGCATATTTAAAGACATACATTTTGGGTACTGTCATTAAAAGATAGACTCACAACTTTAGTTAAACTAGTTTGTCTACGGCCTTCCAGCAGGCAAGTGAGAGCAACTAAACTCAGCTACTCCTTCTCTGAGTCACCCATTCTAGTGCCACTAACTTTAACTTTAAAGGCAGTCTAAGGAGATTAGCTTCCTGGGCCTAATGGTATCCTTTGTGAACAGCCTCTGTGTGTCATCCTCCCGCCTATTTGGTGAAGAAAGAGCTCTGCATCAGTGTTCATGACATAAGCAGAAAGTCACATTGGCTAAATATTAGTAATCCGTGCTTTTTTTCTTCCTCAGGATGCTTTGAACATTGTCTGCTCAAAGAGCTATTGTAAAAAAAGGCATTTCATGGTGCCATTTCTTAACCATGTAGCTTTAACCTATTGTACTAAGAGAAATGGGGAAAAAAAGACTTCAGCTTTCTGAGAGATGCTTTCTTTCTCAGAGGTAGAAGAGTGACATAAAAAAGAAGTGTGCTCACAGAAACTGAGCAGCCTGGCTTAGCTATTTCAGCTTCCCTGGAAGTGTATGGCCTAGTCCAACAATCCTTCAACTTGTTAAATTCAGGAAACACTCCGGTAGCTCTTGTATACTAGCAAAATTTCAGGCTAAGAACAGAACAGTGTTTCATTTCCATCACTACCAGCGGCTCCCATTACTGCCATTACCAGCTCATCACAGGACAGCCCCTTGTCCAGTTTCATGATCAAGTTGTCAGAGCACTGGGACATAACAGCAATACAAAAAGGAGGTAGTCCTTGTAAAACAACAGAAACGCCCGTGCATGACTCTGCTAATTGTACCACCAGGTAGGATGTTATTTAAATATGCTACCATTTTAGCACAATTCCAACAGGCACAGCATGCTCTGGGTATTTTCTGTTCAGCAGGCACAGGGCTTGAAAAGAAATAAGCTGCCATCAACTTATCAGAAGCGTAACCTTAGGAGGTGGTGGCAGCAGGACAAGAGCAGTGGGATCCATAGGCAGCTCCCAGGGCGAGAAAGGTTATCGAAGCTTCCTGTGGATAAAATTTCCTCCAGATTATTGACTGGGAAGGTTTTCTTTTTTTAGAAATAGAATTACAGACACATACAAAATTTCCTCATATGCTTGCTGGAAATTAGATGTCACCTCCCTCCTCTTCCTCATGACTCTAGGTGCTCCTCACTCTGGTTTCTGATTGCAGACAGACAAAGTCCTCTAATATCTCCTCTTGTTGCTATAGGAAGACTTTGTTTTTACCCCACTGAGCAACTGTTCTGGGAACCCCTTGTGTCATCATTTCTAGTATCTACTGGTGTGCTTTCACAT